>CM055902.1:60180925-60213425 GCA_029582155.1 Panopea generosa
TCGAATTGACTTACGACGATTCTAATAAGATTTTTTTTGTGAAACGCAGCCCAAATAACCTAACCAAACCATACCATGAAGATAGTGCCAAATAAACTTACAGCGAATTCTATCGTCAGCTATTTTGAGAAACGCAGCCCATATAACTTAACAAAACTATTCCACAAAGAAATTGTCAAATTGACCTACCTCGATTTTGATCTAATAAATATTTTGTGAAACGCAGCCCAGATAACACAACTAAATCATACTACGAAAATATTGTCAAATTGACTTACGGTGGTTTTATTATCGCAAGTTACGTTGAAAGGTAACCCATTTGATAACTTAACTAAACCATATCCCGAAGATATTGTCAAATAGACTTACGGAGATGTTTATCGTAAGTTATTTTGTGTGAAACGTAGCCCGATAATTTAACTAAACCCATGGAACCCTGTATGCTAATCAAACAACATAGATACTATGTAAGAAGTATAAAACGTGCATTGTTCAATATGTATTAGGCTTTGTTGATATCCTTCCACCATATAATGAGTAGTAAAAAATATGTAAATGATTTAAAATGGGAACAAATATAAGTCGAACAGGAGACGTAACATTGAAAAGACGCATAGTCACCAAAAGGACATCAATATTAGTATTTGTCAAAACAGCAACGTTAATTATACAACTACCTAACTAAATTGACACATGTACTAGTATTGATAATTTTGGATCAATTAAAAATGGTAATTTTAAATCAACTACAAATGGTCATTGATTTTAAAGTGATGAGACCCTATTTTTAAACGGAAATGATCGTTAGCAATGTTTTAAAAACTAGCACGTGTATTTCAAGCACTTAAATTCGTTAATATACATTTTATAAAATAATGATACGAATAATGTTAAATATTCAAATAAGTAATTATCATATTAAGCTGTGTGCAATGCACTGTGCATTGCGTACAAAAAGTTAAAAATGTGTTACGTATTATTAGTATAAGTCAATTGTTATAAACTACGCTATTAACAACTAAGAAATATAAATTATAGAAAAGCATCATATAAAAGTGACCATTTCGTACATCTGCTACTTTACCATTTAACATTAAATAAAAAAATAAAAGTAAACACGCAATACTATAAATATCATATATCGTTGTATTAGTAAGATGATAAAATAACAAACTGATCAATTGCATGTTTAGCATACACATCCGTTTTCAAGCTATAGGTATTTCAAATACATTATAAAAACATATCATTTGGTTAGTCAGACAACTGAAACGACATTCATATATAAGGATATACATTTCACTACACAAAGCAATCAACTATGAGCCTTTTTGTTATGTTTATTTCGGAAAACAAAGACGCCCTCCACCTGAAACCCTGCATTACCTAAACTCTGAAATATTTTCCAATCGTCTATACCCTCGCTGAGACATAGTTTCTTCAAAGCATCCACTTGTTCCTATAGAGTGTGTACAAAGAAAGAAAAAAAACATTATGTGCATTTATGATTTTTGTACAAAATAACGGTATGCTACTCTTGAATTGAATAAAGCATTCAACACTATAATGTTCTTAGACTCTTCTTACATCGGTCATGCATAACTTAACGTTGTTTTTTAAGATTTATAAAAAAAATCGGTTTGGATCACAACTGAATTGTTCTCGCCACATATATAAACTCTTTGTAAATATATGATTTAAATGAAGACTAGTTGTAAAAATGCCTTGTGCTCTTTAAAACGCTACCGCACGTTCATTGCGGAAACATCGATATTTCATTGGTACATTTCAAGCATAAGCTCGCACAAAGGGAGAATATCAAATTATTGGCCAATCTAAAATAAGCATACGGTTATTCACGGAATGTCATTTAATAGTATCTAAACTAAGATACAAATGGATATTCATGAAAAATATAGAAGTTTTCGCTTTTACATATTTCAGCTTAAACGCACCCGATTAGCTCAATCGGTTACGCTACGCGTCTGACTATTAATTCAGGGGTCGTGAGTTCGAATCCCCGCACAGCAACATTATCCGTGATGATTGATATACGACATTTTGTCTCATTATCTTTCGTATCTAACCGCTGGTTCAAAGTGGGAAAGTTATCTGTTACTTGCGGAGATGGGGTGAGCTCTAGTACTTGTTAACCTTTCAGGATCCCAGGAAACAGTAGTTAGGTTATCTGATCGTACGTTAGCCCTCGATGGCATAAATATGACGCTAAATATTCAATCAATCAATTAACATATATATTTTTTTTAGAATAAATTTATTAAACGATAGAGCAGTAAACTGTTATATATTGTTTTGTTTATTATTCCATGACATCTTTTTATTTGCCTTCAGTTTCAAATCTTAAAATCATAAAGACATACGAGTTCAATATGATATGCTTTTGGATGATGAAAATCTATGTCTGTATGTGATATTCCATATACCTTTGAATACACATATGTCGATTAACGAAAATAGAAGGGAGAGAAGCGTGGTTAAACAATTACCCTAGTCCCATCCAATGAGGTACAAAAAATATGCTTATTGTAGCTATTTAGCACGTTTCCATTTTTTACTGATTCTTTAACTATTAGACTTCGCAATTGATCTATACATTTTATAGTAAAATATATATATTACATTTATATGTCATGACGTTACCTTATAATTGTCTCTGTCCGCTCTTATTTGTTTGTTTTCATGCTCAATTTTCTTTTTCTGAGTAAAAAGCATTTTCAATCGGAAGTGCTCATGGTCCTTTACTGCAACAACCAGACCTGGGTGACACAGAAATTTAGGTATAAAATATATTTTATTCAAAACCATTAACCATTATAATTCGTTGTTACTATCGTCTTAACTGTCACGTTATATGGATTCCAGACCCAGCTTTAACCCTGATTGACCCCTGATCCATGTGTTATTCTGCGAATAGTACGTCTGCTGTTTGACATAAAGCTTATTTTAAAATTAAAGCGTCAAACATATATGAAGATACATATGACATATTTTTTATTTTTATTATTCTTGTGAGCATGTATATTAACAGAAGATATTAAAATAAAGAGAGTATCATTGCTTATTTTCTGTTACACACAACTATAATTCCAATCATACAGGTATTTAAAGCATTTTCATTGGACAATGTCAGTTTTTTAACAAACTTTTATTTTCGAAAAAGTCCGTGACCCAAAATCTTTACGTTTCTCGTGTAAACAAAGAAGCATCGACATTTTGATGGTCGGTTGAGCAATATACGATCTTAAATGACGTTGAAAACAGTTCCACGTTTTTTTTTAAATAATAAAATACAACGAAACAAATGTAAGGTATAGTCCTAGCTGTTTTCTTCGGGTTATTGTTTTATAGTTTTTTTTGGTTCAACGATTTAATCGGGCGTCACAATCAGACCATAAGTTGTTTTGAGAAATAATGAAGTAGGTCATAAATTTTTGAGATTTGAGATGTATAGTGTACCATTGAATACAACCATGGTTTACCGAATGTGAATGCTGGTCGTTGACAAAAAATTCTACTAAAACATGTACATGCAGTTAGAGTTCAGAAGAAGACGATCGTGAGACAATAAATACACAAACCTTGCACAAAAAAGTCGTTTAAAACGTTCCAAATTCGGATTCTCAATCAATGAGAGTGGATTTATATGACCTTCGTAAATATCAACACATTTTTTAAAAACAAGCGTGTAGACAAAAACTAAACAATGTCAGTGTCTACGTATATATAAATATACACACTGTGTGCGTATTTCCTGGAATTATTGATTTTTTATTTGTCTAAATCGAGAGATAAAAGGCGAGTGTTTAATTTTTTCACCGCAATATATATCGTCATTTTACAATAAAACAACCAATGTTACAGAGTTCACCTGATAATGGAAATAATAACAGTTACGATATTATGGGATATTAGATCTAGAGAATTTGATGTCAATCAGGACAGAGGTGATGTATTCTTACGCGATTACTTTGTATCGTATAGTTATTTTTGTTTTGTTTTTATATTCACTTGAGGAGTCTCAAATTAAATATAATCATCAGGATTGGAATTATAAGGATTCAATTCATTTTTTTCTGGTGTTAATGCATGTGAAAAGAATGTCGAATTACGCCCAAATCTGACATAAAGTCCTTTGGACTTTTATTTGATTCATGCGTGATTTGACATTCTTTACCCATGCATAAAATTCAGAAAAAAAAATGAATTTAATCCTATAGTAGATACGAACTAATTATAGAAACATGCACTCTGTATAAACAATGCGTATGTGAAATGATAGAGTAACCTCCCATTAATGAGAATGAGAACTATTCCTATAATACTAAAAGAGTAGAAAAATTATATTGCAATTAAATTGGTACAAACAAAATGTATTACTATTCAATAAAGTATATCTGTCAATCATTTGAAACGGTATATATCAGAATTTTAAGTAATTGAAATAGGTGTTATATGTCTTAATGCGTTCAATTCGATAGATAAAATCGACGATGAGTTTATAAATATACACAATATATGTAAGAAAAGTCTACCAAAAAAGCATTTCGTAACCATAGTGATTAACTAAACATGTGAACTTACTGTTAGTAACTCTGATCACCCTCCAGGGCAACATAAACGCCAGTATGAAAACAAAGTCTTGCAAGGAGTACATGGCCAGCCCCTTTACAAATATCATGTCCACAATAAATGAGGTCAATATCACGAACGTGTCGAACACCTTGAATAAAAATCATACAAACATTTAGGAAAAGCATAAAAGCTCCTTTAATGATATGGCATATCGTACGTGTAACTATAATTACGGATTTTTTGTTATTTAAAATTATCGTTGGGGCGCTTCATACATGTACATTATATATGAAATAGAAGAACCACTTTAAAAAAACACAAGGGAATCAAGTTATGACAAAAAAAATGTTATGTTTTTATTGATTTCCCTTAACAATATATTTTGTAGCAAGTTTTAAAAAATATTTGGTTGACCTAATGGATATTTCAACATAGTCGATAAGTGGTACATCGATGCTATTGCTTCAGATAAAAACCACAACCGGTTTCACTAAACATCGTAAGCTGATATTTTCTTCAACTTCAAGACTTTGACTTGCCGAAATGATAACTTGATGACTTGTGGCCAAACCTTTTTGCCTTGCCTTGTATTGTATTTGCTTTATACGCATGATTTAAATGGTACTACGTGTATGTGTGTATATGGCAATAACATTTGTTTTAAATATATACTGAAAAATACATCTTTTTGAAACAAGTGTTATAACAATGAGTTTAACAAGGAAACACAATTTCTGTTTCCTATAGTGTTGACAACACGGAATCTGAACATGCTTTAGCTAGTCATTACCGTGTGTTCCATTAAGCAGGTCAATATTGTAATAATTAGTAAAATTACTTTGTTTCGAAGCAAATAAAACTACACCGGGGAATTAGAATGTTAATAAATCCTTCACGTCCGTATTTCTCATAAAATCAAACTTATGGATTAAATGTCATGTGATGCCATATTTTGTTAACAGACAACAACTTTAATTGTATTAACCCATCATTATATCAAACCACAAGGACTCACTTCATTATAAAAGCCCTTGAAATTTATGGACCTGCCGTGATGGGGATTAATCTTAAAATTGGTATAGCTTCTTTGTTTGTTTGTAATGGAAACACACATACATGGATATCTTTTTCTAAAGATACTAGTCAATTAATTGATCGATATATCTGTCTTTTTCTTACAGATGTGGACTATTGGAGACATTTTAGTCAGATAAATGCTGTAGATTTTTCCCTTTTGTATGGTCACATGGACGTTAACATTACATCGGAATCCTATGGAAAAGAAATAGTGGTGTGAGGCTATTTCAGATAATATTTTAAATACCCTGTTTGATTGTTGCTACACAAAACACTCATTTTGTGCATGCACACATTTAGATATGTTGATATTAAACGAGTCTGTCATACACAAATCACCAGTTTGCCGATACAATGTCTACTTATGCAACGAGGTAGCTTTGGACAATACAGTCGTTTCAGGGCTCACTACACAGTTGATTTTTATTCTTTTTTTTCTTTATAAAATAAAGTGTAGAATTTCCACGTTGAAAACAGTTCACATAGAGTTTTTTAAAGTGTTTTTTACATAGCAGGAGTGTATCTCAAGATAAAAGTAACGCAACAATAACTGTTTGATTAACCATCTTGGTTTTACTAAGATATTTCAAAGGAGAAGTCCTTAAATGCTCATAAATACGAGCATCTGTTACGTTTCTATAAAAGTCATTTTTTTAACGCCAGTGATGTCTTATTGTAGTGTATGCTATGTTAGTGTTATACTAATCTGCCGTAAGAATAGTCATATCGAATGTCATAGTTATCACAATCACTATGAACTATTTTAAAAATAGTTCAAACTTAATTACATAGGACATTATTTTAGCTCAAGAATCATGTTACCTTGGGGAAAAAGGGGCACGGGACGTTAATGTGAAGATAAATTATGCTTTTTAAATAGTGTATATCAATACATCACCGAAGGTAATGTGTATATGTAAAAACATATTTGGTCAAGTTGTGTACAAAATGTAGTTCGCATCGTATTTTACTAAACTAATATATAAAATTATGATAAATGATATGATATTCTGGATGCAACCAAGTACAGAAAATAACAAACGCATTCGTGTCGGGTCTTTTCATTACGGGTAATGGAGATAATTCTAATCATGTTACCATCGTTGTACTAGTCTGTCCGAAAACTTGATGTATCCCAGATCATGTCTATTATCCACCAATGAAAAAGCAGGGAAGTCTATACCCGTCCCATGAACGCTTACTAAACTGTGATGTCACTCAAACGTTCAGTTAAAGCAACTGACAAATCAACGTGCTCGAATTCTCAAAAATGCCATTTAACGGACCCAATCGGGAGAGCTGGGTCCGTACTACAGACGGTGGTTAATGCTGATAATTACCTCAAGTTTTCTGTCAAGTAGATGTCTACCAAAGCACACAATCTTTAAAAATATCTGAAACGACAAAACAAAATATTGTTTTATATAGTTTACTATTCAGTTGTAATTAACCGATATCAATTGTTTGGAACACTAAACCAGTGTAACATATGAACTGTTAAATTTCTCTATCTATACAACAAGCGGTTCAAGAGAAATTTAGATCGCGATGTTGAAGTATATTGTTCATAAAAATTAAAATCCATATCATTTGTTGTATGTTAAAACAGCGATTCCCCTAAGAGGATCCTAATGTATCCCATGCCTTATCAGAAGACCAAAACCTCTTACTCATAGAAAATGGCTACGACCAGAAAATACATATATCTTGAAAAGAACTTTCTTTTCTACGCATGGATGCGAAAATGAACATAAATATGGTTTCTAATAGTATTCATATATAAAAGAAAGCCCTCTCTCAGTGAGGGCCTTTTTACACCATAGCCCCTTATTCGCTAGAAACTGTGATCCTTTGCTGACGAGTAAGATTAATTCATTTCATGTATGAACACATTTGACTGATCGGGTCTTAAGAGGATTTCTTTGTTGAAATTTCATCCTTATTTAAATAAATCTAATTGGCAACTACATATACCAAACAAATCTTTAAATCTCAAAGTGGAAGTGACTTTTGGACGAAATGGTGAGAAAACGAGAATATTCCGTGTTCCCATATTATTTCTATAAACACACTTCAAATCTCTACACATAGTGATATTTAAACACATTTGAGGGGCCGGTTGTTAAAGTCCCCATACAGAGTCCCTTTACATTCTAGGACATTGATGTGTATGAATTATAAATCCCTACTCATGTGAATAATTTATAATAAATGTGAACAAATTTGACTACCCGGTTATTGATACGAATATTTTTGAAAGTCCTTAATTTTAACTCTTTGGGAACCTCATCTGATTCCTATGTAAACGCAATCCTCCTTATTAAATCGTATCGTATTTGCGATGACTAGATTCATATCCAAAACTTAAGAATATATTTGCACAAATGGATGAGAAGATGAGAATATTTCCGTTTTTCCAAAGTACTCTTATGTAAAACTCAAAGTCCCCTTACAGGTCCTCTATAAATACTGGCTGCCTAAAATATACAAAGTTATTCATAACGCCCTATTCATAATCTTATTTAATGTGAACAAATTGACGGACCGCTAAAGGAGATTTTGTTTGAAAATTCTTATTTTTTATACTTTTGAGCCCGTCCTGACCTCATACAAAATTATAACTAAGTCATTTTATCAAATTAAATATCGTTTACCCATGCACCATCGAATACGCTTTTCTGACCTTTAGCCAGTAGAGCTTAAGACTAAATATACGATATTTCACATGTCTAAATCCTTATAGGTCTGGAAGACCAATTAGGTCAAGAAGGCCAAGTGGCATAAGGAAGCATGAAGAAGCATATCAAGATCAATATGACCTTTCAGGCCTAATTTACTATATAAGATTTTTTCGCGGATTGACGGTGGTTCTGCTCAGATTCATTCTCGTTTTACTCCATTAATAAAATAAACGCCGTGTACAACAGTCATGTTATGCGTTAAAATTGGCCCTAAACCTCGTTAAACACACACAAACACATAACAAACAAAACAGGGAAAAACACTACCATTATCTGTGGAATACATAAAACATTTGCCTTTGATTTACAAATTGAATTTAATCAGCGTGTAACGTCAGTATTACAAATGGTATTCTAAATAGAGACATTTATGACGTCTATTGTCAGATGGAAGTCAAGTCAGTATATATTTATTGAGAATTAAGAGCCAGAAGAACTAATTCAAATACTATATTTATACTGCACGGAACTTGTATTGATCGTAAACGATGATTTTGCACTAAACAAATAATAGAATACGACACGGAGGTAGATGAGTTTTATTGTCAGGATCGTTGCTATTATATTCTTCAAATTGACAAAAGAATGTGACGAGACAAACCATTTTAAAGAAAATACAACAAATTTAATGGCGTTTTATTTGCAATAGTCCTTTGGGGAAGAGCATCGTCTACCCATTGCGTCTGATGATACGTATAAAACCATGTTATGAAGTCTCTGTCTGTTGTTAAGTGCATGTCACTGGTTTATTTATCAATGTCGCATAGCAAATTGAATTCAACGGAATACACTTGTAAATGTCTAAAATAAATTTGTAAATATATCAAATATGATTCGTTTCAATGTGTTCTTTTCAAGTAATTAAAACGTAAAGCATATACGTTAAGAAACATTCGTCCAATGATGCAGTCATTGACATTTTGGGTGGTACATGGAGATTGGGTTAAAAAATAACAGTAAAAAACAAGATATTGAGTTTAGATATTTTCCTTAATGTGTTATTGGATTGAATTGGTTTCCAAGACATACTGACCCCCTTCCTTTAGCTGACATAATATAATGTATCGAAGAGTTACAGTACATATCATAAAATAGTTCATTATCAAAATGGTACAATGTTCCGGAAAGACTAAAGACAAATAATGTATCACAGAAACTAGATGGCGTTCTTAATGAGGACGTAACTACGCGTGCTGTTGGACGAGTTTGTTATTTATTGACAGATATTGACCATTTATCTGGAACTGATGATGTATCTGTCGGAAAAAGTTTTTATGTGCATTAATTGTGCAAGCCGAACAGTAATCATAGCTTTATGAGCTCTTACAAACAAAATAATGAATCATTTCCAGCACTTTGAGAATCACGCTCGCACACGCGCACGCACGCATACATGCACGCACGCACACATGCACGCATACAACACACACCCACACGCGCGCGCGCAATTTGTTCCCAATTCAATTGCAAAGTTTTATACAAACTGATTGAGTGAAAATGTGAAATTCTATATAGTCTTAGTAGATATATAATGAAAAGATATATTTATATTTTAAAGTTTTCATTCAAACATTTTATATCGTTGTGAATGTAATTTTAAAACATCTAAACTGTGACTCTCTTGGGAAACTAACTTTCACACTAGCAAATTTATTAATGATTCAGTCATCTACGTAATAACTGAAATTAGTGGGTTTATCACTAATCGCTTAACCTTAGCCAGCAACACGTTTGGTATTCAATAAGATGTCGATAGTTTGAATCCCTGCCCGACAGCAGTCACTGTGATGATTGACAACCAAATGATTTTCAGTAATGAATCGATCAACTCTGAGTAAGCGGGGCAGTAGTCAGATACATAAAGAAGTAAGGTGCTTCCAGAACTGGCTGACCGCTTAGCCAATCCCAGGAACAGTGATTAAGTATGTTGATCACCTTTCAAATGCTGCAACAATGTTGAAAAACAGGCGTTAACATTCATACACCTAACTAAATAAATAAACAAAAGTACTGATCACTTAGACAATAATTTACATAAGCAGTGTATCTCTTAAATGGTATTTAAAGTAAATTAAAATAAATTGGATGAATGAAAAGTCAATGTACAAATACGAGTAATGGCATAATATCTGATAAAAAAAGAATATACACAACCAGGCAATGAAAGGAGCAGAATATGTTTAAATTGTCGTCTGTTTAGTAGTGTAAATGAAGTTAGCACCGCTCTAACTCTCTATCACGGTTTTAAGCAATATTCTAGTTTCAAGCAATACAGAAACAACTCGTAGAATTGACTGAACAAGCATATAATACTACTGTTGTTACGACTGAGCCATATCATCCATCAAAAGATTTATTGGAAGCAGAGAATGAAACAAAGAAATGAAAATAACAGACTAGGATTTATTGATTCTGGAATGAAATATGTAACACCACATTTGTTTTAAATGAATAAATGAGCTCATAGATAACCAAGAATCAAAACTAATACAGATTTTGATTCAAAGTAAGGATAAACATATTACTGCCACCAAGCATAGCATCACTCACACGTACACGTACGTTTGTTGTTGCCGTCCACACTTTCTGGTAAAATGACACATAATTGTGCTGTGATATATTTTCTATTTAGATTCTCTTCTTTTTCTAGGATATAGTTGTATCTTAAAACCACTGCCATACATACAAATTGTTCTATTATACATTTATGATCTAGATTCTCTTCTTGTTCTCTTAAAACCTCTGCCATACATAATATTTATGCTATACTAAACGGAACAGCCGATTTGCACCTTTTGTATATCAAATATCTTCGTCAAAATATCGAATAGCGTTATTCAAATCTTTATACGACAGTTACTGTCAAGTTTAAGAATTCAGATGTAGTCACTGTTAACCTGACTTTTCGTTTATATTTAAGTCCAGTGTTCAAATACTTTGCTTTAATACCTTTTGAGAAAATTCATAAAATGTTAGGTGTCGGGTTAGATACATAAAATGTCAGATGGCGGGTTAGATACATAAAATGTCAGGTTGCGGGTTAGCGGTTCCGTTCAGTATATTTTACTGCATGAATTCTCTTCTTGTTCTCTGTTACGTCTTTCATTAAAAGTATTATATCAACATTTATTATTTCGATTATTTTCTTTTCTTAATTTTTATCTTAAAACCACTGTCATACAAAACGATTATACTATTTTACTATTTGGAATCGTCTCTTGTTCGTTGTTATATTTTTATTTTAAAACCGCTGCCATACATAATAAATATATTATTATAATTATATACATTTTCATTCTTTTCTGATTCTATATTATATTTTTATCGTAAAACCGCTGCCATACATAGTAAGTGTGCAATTATAAATTTACTATTTGGATTATCTTCTTGATCTATTTTCAACTCAATTGATTGATTTATTGATTGAATATTAAACGTCATTTTTATGCCACCAAGGGCTAACAGACGATCAATTAACGTAGCCATTGTTTCCTGGGATCGTGAAAGGTTAATCAGTGCTCGAGCACACCCGATATCCGCAAGTAACTGATAAATTTCCCACTTGAATCAGCGGCGAGAGACGAATGAGACGCAATGTGGTATATCAATCATCACGGAGTCTGTTGCCGGGCGGGGACTCGAGCTCACGACTGCATACATAATACATACTATATTATATTTTTGTATTTGCCTAATAAACTTTACATGTACTATTTAAAGACACTGATACTGTAGCTGAATAACCAACTGTTCTTGTTGTTGATTTTTCCCTTTCCATATGCAATATGTTATAATTTAAAGATACATGTATTAACATGATCGTGCAGAATTGAAATATCATTCACGATTTAATAAACAACAAGCAAATTGTTACAAACTGAGAGTTTTCAACACGAGATTAAAATCGAGTTTTAACCAAGACGGTACAGGGTGTAATATTTGCAATTCGATGGATTAACCTTTTATCATTTAAAACAGGAATGCTCATTATATTATATTTAAGTTTGACTATCTTATAATAATAAAACTCTTTTTCCCAGTCAATGTTTATGTGCTGAGTCGAACTTAACACACCAACAAGGTGAAACATAGAACACGGATCTGTTCCTTGACATATAAGTTTACACCGAAAACAACCTAAATCAATAAACAAAGCTTTCCATCTAAGTGAGATTAATAAATACTTCTATTCTGCCAAGATTTCCATTAGTTCTGTGGTTTGGGAAAACTGTTTATTTCCAATTTATGTCAGCACCAACTGATTTGTCTTTTATTGTTAGTAAATCATTTCGAGCGCTCGTGAGTTTTATTGCACTTTATTATGTTTTCCGTTCTTAAGTAGACATCAGTGTTGAATACTTCTAAAAAATAGTTCATATAGAAAAGAAATATACAAAAGTACTGGACATTTTGGAGGGTTAAGTCGTATGTGAATGGTATACAAAATATAAAATTTCTTGCTTTTGCCGAAGCACTTTCAACGTTACGATCTTCATCGACATCATTTCATATATATATATATATACACACACATTGGCTTCAATTCTGTTTAACTGTCATTTAAACTCTCTCTCTTTATATTCAGGGTAGGTATCCAGCTTGCATGCATCGAACCTTCGTTTTGGAAATAGCTTATTCGTAGATTAATTTTAATATACTTGGTATTTATATCTATAACGTATTTCGTATGTCCAATGTGTTTGTTTATTAGTTAATAAGTTATTTTACTGTCATTTTGCGTGTATTATGCACATTGAGAATAAATGGTATTTTAACGTTCATGATACATGGACTTTGGTGAAAAAAATAGAACGTCCGTCAATCACCATAACTGTATTGTCATTAATTTTTAATACGAGACAATTATTAGATCGCTAGAAATGTATCTCTTTTATAGGAACTCTTGCATACGCATTCGTTCCTCTATCAGCAGAATGATTGTCTCTCCTCAGCGAATTATTTCCCGTATTTCAAACACAACGGTGATTAAACGTTGTATTCTATCTGATACTTTCCAAATTGATATTGATATTGAATGCAAATTATTAACATTATTGAGAAAATTTAATAAATATCTCTTCCCTTTTAGTATAATATTATGAATGACTTTATTTTCTAATAAAACGATTAGTACGCACATTCATATGAAAATATTTGCGAATGCCATGAGGTAACATTGAATTTTATTAATGATATGATTGTTTGGACGCTGGATAGAACTGGCTTACGTATATTATATCAAGAAATAATTAGTTCAACTATATATTTATCTTTACTTTATTTCTACGTTAATAACATCTAAATAAAAAAATGTATTTTGTATATATTACAATAGAAATCTTATGTACACATTATAGTTATATACTGAACGGAACAGCTAACCCGCCACCTGCCATTTTATGTGCCTGACATTTTTATGTATTTTCTTTAAATTTCGACTTGAGTAAGAAAGAACAGTCAGTCCATGTATGATAGATACACTAATCTGATAATGTCGTCTACACATTTGATATCGTTACTCATTACTTTGACGAAGACATTGAAAAAATACAAAAGTGGCGGTTGACTTTTCTGAATATATTTCGGATAAAAAGTTCCCCTGAAAGCTCTCCCCCATCCCGTATCATTGGCTTAAGCTTTATTATATCATCGAGAAACATTGGTTGATCTTAAGTTCGAGCCTCCTCAACGACTCTGTACGGTGTACGCACATACGTAGTATCCAGGAATGAATTTGTCTAAGTTGTAAGAACTTTATAAATTGATGTAAAATAAATATGTTTTTAAAAAATAGGATTTCTGTGTTCGAAGATGGCTTAATGAGAACCATAGATTAAATGAAGCAACGCTGCAGCAGTTGTCTAGAGATAGAGCACCCGCCTCGCATGCAGAAGGTCGTGGGTTAGATCCCCGTTATTAAGAGGATAGTTCTTGGTCTGCTCGGACCGGTGTCATTATAATGTAACTTGGTAGGTATCATACCATGTGCCTGCGGCTTGATACCTCAGTTATATTGTCTCAATCACACATCGTCGCGATCTGAACTCTTTTAAAAGCCTCAAACGAAACTAAAATGATACCAAACCTAAATCAAAGTATTAAAATAACATATAAGTCCGCAACAAAGCACGTAATTAAACATAAAATCTGATATAGAATATAATTCATAATAAAAAAACTAATAATCCTAAAAGAAAGTCTGTTAACACGGTTGTTACATAAAATTGCCCACACTTGTATTGTGTCAGTTTTGACAAGACCACATAGAAACTCATGTCACGTTGCAAATTGGACCTTAAGTGTTGAGCTGCTACATCACGCTTTGATTGAAATCTAAAGAAGATACCTACGTGCTCAGGGTGACAAGTGTGTCAATATAGGACGAGACAACAAGCTATTTGAATTATAGAAATGAACACGACGAATGGCCAGAAACAGGAGTTTACGACATATTATTGAATTAAACAGCTAGGCAATAAACACTTTAGGGTAATCAGAAAATCTGTTTTGGCCACAGTGCTTTATATAAGGTTTCATATAATTATTGTGGCATATTTAACCACGTATATTGCATGGTTTAAACTAGTGTTCATATTTAGGAATATAAATATATTGTTTGTCCCTCTACATAGGTGTTGCATATCTTGTCATCAAATTCAATAAAACAAAGTTTGTTGTTTACAATTTATTTTTGTTTTACGGTTCTTATATGAGATTCCTTATCAGAAAATTCGCACGTGCAATATTACGATAGGGCTTTTGTACGCCTTCAATTGAGCATATGTCCTAGAGGCTAAATTTCGGTTACAAAGAAAATCATATTCTAACTGAAACAACAATTGTTGAGTGTATTTAAAAGTTATTAGTCTCATGTTATACTCAACGTTTGATGAATTGAAGATCAGGGGCAGTGAATAGAAAGTCTAGGAATAGAATTTTAAAGTCATTAGAATGAATATTAGCACACATTACGGTACTTATTTCGGTACTGATGATGTCTGCAACGGACGACAGTGGTAATTGTTATTATTGAATTATGCAAGCCCTAAACGTGTTATAATGACCGGCTGTTGTTATCGTTTTGTTTTAATTTGCATGTGGTTTTTAGAACTCTTCGTCAATTAGAGAGAGTAGAGTAGACCAGAATAGGATGGAGTTGACTAGAGTTAAGTTGAATAAAGTAGAGTCAAGGCTAATACAGTACAGCATAGTACAATACAATACGTTATAATACAATATGATATATTATATTATTTTCGGGATTCTAACCCACGGCCCTTGCCGCAGCACATTGATGACGACGTCTCTATTCCTCCCGATGGAAGCATAAACAGTAGGAATATTACAAAAAATAGATATTTATATAATATAATAAATTAATATTATAGTACAATACATTATAATACAATATATAACAATATAATAAAATGGTGACGTTGGAAGCAATATCGATTGCTGATTAGATTACAGCCGTATTGATTGACAGCCAGGTCATTTGCAGTCATGATTGTTATAGAAACCTCGTTTTCGAGAGATGTTAACGGGCATTTGAATCACTGATTAACATTGACATATAAGATCTACTATGTTCACTGGATACAACACTTTCTACACACGGGACCGACTGCTTTAATTGTCCTTTGAGGGATTGCATGTGTTCACAGTGCATTGTCTGAACTATGTAGGGACTATGGAAGTGCGTTTGAAAAACCATAAACGTGATCTACCCCACCTGGAATCGAACTCTAACAACTAGACTATCGCAACTTCTAAATACAATATAATAATGTATATAAATCAATATAATAATGTATATAACACTGTGCCAATATTAAAGCGTAAATCATACAATATAAAAATGTACATTATACACTATATCAATGTATATAATACGAGGTATGTCCCAAAAGTAATAGGACGACCCTGTCATTTTTTGTATTAAGGGCGTTACATGCAAACCAATGGTATCAATGGATAGATCGGCACATTTTCTATTGTCATAAAACATCAAATCAACTTTCAGTCATCATTAAGTTTATGCAATATTCACCATAGTAATGCGAGTTTATAAGTACGGGGGACACTGAAATTAGACGCCATTAAAAAATAGCATTGACTTGGAAAACAGCCAACTTCCTCAATATGGTGCCAAATATTATGAAATAACAGTGGACGTAATTTCAGATCATGTGCGAATGTCGTTTAAAAATTCGACGTTATATATAGACATTTGAATATTGTGCGCACTTTTGAAATAAGTGCGAATTTGAAAAGTGAAAAAATTAGACGACGTCACGCCTAAAATGGAAATTTGGAGACTGGTAAAATTGTGTGTTGGGTGTAATATGACCCCACAGGATACCCTGAAGTTTATTTCACACAACTTTAACACAGAAAGCCTATCCTGGTGTCTTATCTATTGGTGGTACAAATGGATTTCCAACGGTGAGACGAAAGTAACTCATCATCAGCGATCTGGAAGATCTGATTGTGTCAGTGGTTTTCCTGGGAGTCAAGTCAGATGTTCGTGAAAAGTGCTTTCAGTGACTGAATGTACATTCTGTGACGTCGCATAAATAACGTCAAACTCCCCCGTACTTTGTTACATATAAATGTTGCCTTGTCAAAATTAATGTTAAATGTTGGTGTGCGATATTGAAATATTTCATGCTTATAACTAAACACTACAAACTTTTAATATTTAAGTGTTTATATTTATTTGACAACTAATAAAAGGTACGCTTTCAACGCATTTATTATGTTAATGTATTCATGCATTGCACGTGAAAGTCGTGTTTTATCATTCAGACGCTACTCTTAATATGGTTGAGTAGAAGTTAACACAACATGTCCTACAATTCTACTGTGTAAAAATGAAATATACAAATAGACATGAACACTTCAACTTATTTGTTGAGTAAAGTAAAATTACTGGAGTATTAAAACATCTTGAAAAATGTAAGAAAAAAATGCATTTTGGGTTTCGTTGATGTTTTTAACCATAGTAGATTTGTTATCGTTGAGGAGAGTTCAGTTCTAACATCAATTTAACCCAAGATTGTTAACTAACCCATGATTGTTGTTTTAACCTACGGTTAACATTAAATAAGGGTAAGTTAATCACCTCCTTTCCAACACACGGGTCCTTGTGTTAGGATTAAATATGTGAGAAAGCAGCTGGGATAGTGTTAATAAAAATAACTAGTTCTCGAATAGCATGTTTGTGTTACATAAACTGCAATGTCAATATCACATTCAATACCGTATTTGAACCAGTTTGAGCTTTATTCCCATAATAAGTGTTGAAACAGTCGTTATCGGGCTTATATCTGTGCTTTTTGTTTTTTTATTATATGTATTTTTGTTAGTTTAAACATATCTTATTTCATAATTTTACATGAAATGAAAGTTCTGCAATCATTAGTGTTTTTGTTAAGGGTGCATGTTCCTGACGATTTATTTCGTTTTTGCTTCTACGTTTAGTTAAGTGGTACATATCTAAACTTGTTTTTGTTTAAAAGTATAATTCTAAATGCCGGTTGAGTAACATTCCATTATATAAATCAAAATTATCCGAATCCCAGAACTGTAAAGCAGATGCCAATCCAATTTCAATATTTCTGTTCATAATGCTGGCGGAGGAGTTAAGCCAAACAAAATATGTTTTTAATAGAATGTTCAAAAGCTAATTGTCTTAATAACTTACAGAATAGACATAGATTGTGCTGAAAAATTTGCTTACACATGGAAAGTAAAAGAATATGACTTATGCAAGTGTCCCATATAAAAGGCTGTGATTTATTCAAAACGCACAAAAATCTCCAATTTCAATATTTGTTTCTGATTAGTAGGTCGACGTATTGCACGCTAAAACTTCCCGTTCTATTGGGGTTCTGGTTTATTTTTAAAATCTGAAAAAAAAGTATGTGTCAATTAAAAGCATTGCATGTAATACAATGACATGTCATATCATGTCATGTTAAGTCCTGACACGTCCTTTCATGTCATGTCCTATGATACAAAGTAAAATTACTACAAAAACTATTACTTCAATTGATAAATTATATTATAATACATACCCAAAGTACTAGAATAACACTGATGGTAAGACTGATCTTATGAAAAACGTATCCCACCATGTTCAACACAGACTTTCCCTGTCCTCCATCGTGCGTAAACTGTGTGCTAGTCTGCGAACCAGGAATACCCGTATGGAATTCTGGACGTATAATGTCGTGTTTACTTTCACCATGCACACTGATGTTTGTATTCGTGGCCTTGTCTATATTCTGATTTAAATTATTATTATCTGCATATTGGTTCAAAGAATTGTTCAAACTTAACATTGCAAGTGTTTCATTATTGCTGCTGCCTTCTAAAGCGTGTCTACTAACAGGTGATTCATACCAACTTATATTGGATAGTAATATTTGTTCGTAAACCATTTCAATTTGACTTGGTAAGATATTCGCGAATTGCGCTGGATAACGGAGTTTAAGCTGATCCAAAAAGGAGGATGTCGTTTCCTGTGACTGGAATAGTATATCTGGAATATATGAATAAAGTACGAATAAGAGTGTACAACAGAAAAACATATTTTCTTGTGACAAGCAAGAATGACATATATGAAATAGCTGGATGCGTTTGTGAAAGGAAAGACATGTTTGTTAAATAAAGAAGAAGATGGACACGGTTGTCTACGTATATCAAAAGATTGCTGTCGTTTTTGTAACTATGATAGATGAAATTTTATTATAAGCATAGAGAATATCTGACCGATATACGACACCAGAAATAAATGAATAAATTACAGCACACGTATACATCGTTTTCTGACATTTATATCCTCTTATCCAAAGTTAATGAAAATATATAACTAAAAAGGCAAAATACCAGTTATATTTACATAAGGAATCTGAATAAGAATAAATTTCGTAATAATATAGTTTACCAAACGCATACAATACACGCATTAAAACAAGTTTTTTTTTTAAAACAATGAATTAACTTAATATTCAAAAGAAATATCGAAAATAGATTTAAATAATGGCTTAATTGAATACTCAGCAAAAATACTGAAAATTCATTTTAAGCATTACTTAGACAGTGAATATATGTATATAAAAGAAACAGACAATTAATTTATTCATTTAGCGTTTGTAATATAATCAGTCGTTTTTCATTAAATGCATTCAATATGTGCAATGAAGTCAGTCATTTAAATTAAGTGCACTTAATTTTGAGATATAAATTCATATAATGCTATTGACCTTTACAATGAAATTAGCAATTTGTATTTAATGCACATAACGTACGCACTAGAATAACTTATGTAAGATCAAGTTAATGTATTTTACCTATTAGAATGAATCAATTATTTTTATTTAAAGCGTTTGATATATTAATTTAAAACTTAAATACGTAATTTCGTTTATGTAGATATTTTGTTTAAACTTTAAGATTGTTGTTTTTGTGAATGCATCGAGTCGATAGTGCTGAACCATCCTTTAAACGGTGCATTGAACTACAACGTCGCCAGTTGTTTTTCACTGAACACTTTAACGATAGACGATATCTTTAAATGTAACAACTGCTGGTACCATCCAGTACATTCTAAAACCATAGTTACATCAATGGTAGGAAACTCATTGTATAGTGATTAGCATCATTTAATAGAAAAATAACACTTCTGGTGTTCCAACGACTAGTGTTTATATAAACATGACAGGCATAACATAGAACTGTTTTTTATCTAAAAATGCATTTACCTTTTTTAATGCTCATTTTGTGATTTAAATGAGATTACAAATGCATTTGGAAGGCATTTACGTGTTTTGGTTATGAATTTATAAGCAAAAAATGATATTTGGAAATGAATGCTATGAAGGTTTGCTTTATGTTGCTGCATAATTTATCAACCAACTATACTAGGTACTTTATCAACCAACTAAACTAGGTGCGTTATCAACCAAACCAATCAAATTAAGTATGTAATCAGTCAACTAAACTAGGTGCTTAATCAACCAACTAAACTAGGTACTTTATCAACAAACTCAACTAGGTGCTTCATCAACCAACTGAATTAGGTGCTTAATCAACCAACTAAACTAGGTGTTTAATCAAGCAGCTAAACTAGGTACTTTATCAACCAACTAAACTAGGTGCATAATCAATCAACTTAACTAGGTGCGTTATCAGCCAACTAAATTAGGTGCGTAATCAATCAACTAAACTAGGTGTTTAATCAACCAGCCAAACAAGGTGCTTTATTAACCATCTAAACAAGTTTCTTTATTAACCAAATTAACTAGGTGCGTTATCAACCAACTCAGTTAGATGTGTATTCAACCAACCAAGCTAGGGGATATTATCAACCAGCTAAACAAGGTACTTTATCAAATCAACCAACCAAACAAGTTTCTTTATCAACCAACTTAACTAGGTGTTTTATTAACCAACTAACCTAGGTGTTAAAATCAACCAACTAAACTAGGTGCTTTATCAACTAACTAAAGTAGGTGCTTTATCAACCTAACTAAACTAGGTACTTTATCAACCAAATAAACTAGGTTCGTTATCAACCAATTTAACTAAGTGCTTTATCAAACAACTAAACTATGTGCGTAATCAACCAACTAAACTAGGTACTTTATCAACCAGCCAAACAAGGTGCTTTATCAACCAGCAAAACAAGGTGCTTTATCAGCCAACTAAACTAACTGCTTTATTAACCAACTAAACTAGGTACTTTATCAACCAACTAAACAAGGTACTTTATCAACCAGCCAAACAAGTTGCTTTATCAACCATCTTAACAAGTTTCTTTGTCAACAAACTAAACTAGGTGCTTTATCAACAAGCAAAACTAGTTGCTTTATCAACCGGCCAAAAATGTTCTGTATCAACCAACTAAGCTAAGTGCTTTATCAACCAGCCAAACAAGTTTATTTATCAACCAACTTAACTAAGTGCTTTATCAACCAGCCAAATAAGTTTCTTTATCAACCAACTAAACTAAGTGCTTTATCAACCGGCCAAACAAGTTTATTTATCAACCAACTAAACTAAGTGCTTTATTAACCAACTAAGCTTAGTGCTTTATCAACCAACTAAACTGACTGACATCAACAGTATGATGCTTCAAGAAATGTTTATCTCTCACACAGCTGGTACAGATCGAGCACCAAATCAACATGAGGTTATGTTTTGGTAGGAGAAGAAAAGTAGAGCTAACCTTTTACATGGTGTAGGTCTAGAATCAGCTCACCGAGTACCAGTGCACAATCGATGATGTTTAACACCACGATAAATAACAGGATATATTTGCTGAGCAACCATTTACCTCCCTTTCGTCTCCACCTGAAAAAGAATTGATTGATCAAATAAGTTTTCATTTAGGTAATCAATGAAGTATTAACCTTTAAAATGAATTGAATATTATAAAATATAAAACATTGTTTTTAATTAAACATAATTAAACAGGATTCAAAATGCAATTAATTATTTACTCTCAAACCTTGAACTCGTCATTTTGGCAAGCAATAAATGCTAAAGGAGTATCTTGCATCGTTTTTATTCAAAGATTTCATATAAAAAACCAAATGCTATATTTGATAATCAATAAATTATATGGCTCACGTTTTTCCATGATAAATTTCGTAAGCTCTTCATGCATAATTATAAAATAGTTTTAAAGCTTTAGGTTATGATACTATATGTGTTGCAGTTTAGTCGTGGTAAGTCAATGAAATACTGTTTGTTTCCAATTATAAGTTTTCTTACTTGTTAACCTATAGACATCATTAACTTTTACAAAAACACTAATCCAACCAAATATAATTAGGGTACGCATTATGTTTAACCACAATAACACTATAGGTTATAGAAGGCAAGTCATAAGAGCAAACCCACTAAGACTTTCAAATGGAAAGTGATAATAGCAAACTCATTATAGATATAGAAGCAAACCTTTAGCGATATATTCACCATGTGGTGCATTTAAGATATAATTAGTAACAAACGTTACGATCATAAAGACAAACACATAATCAAAACCGAAAACATAAGAGAACTCCCACAAAAATATTATAACGACAAATCCAGTATAGCATACCGAACAAACATTATTAAGAACAAAATTCAAACCTATTTAAAATTAAAATATGATATAGCACTATTATCTAAGTATAATCATTAGCTTCAGCAAACGACTCGCCAAATATGTTAACATAAGGTGTTTATACTGAGCTGGACTCGAAACCAAGACCCTTTGTGGTGAAAAGACAAACAATCATGAGCCAACGCCTCAGATAATTCAAACACTGACGACCCTCCCACTGTTCGTAACAGAAACAAAATCATAACAGCAAACACACAACAAGTATTTTCGAAAACCAAATTAAAACGAATAAAACCCATCAGTGGCTACCGTTACAAACAAGTTAAACAACCAAAGCCAAAATTACTCTCCTTAAAATCGATAGGAGGGACACTAAATGTGCGTGTAAGAAAGTAGCGAGGCAAACTGACATTTTCGGAATTATAGATTCGACGCTTGTTAATGCATACATCGGACGTTTGACTGTTAATAAAACGAGCATTATGTTTAATATAAGCTCCTTTCAGTCCTGCAAAAACAATAACAGTATTAATGGGCTGTCAGAATACGACATAAAGAGACAAAAAACAACATTATTTATGACGAAGTTCTGAAAGCGAAGCTATTAAGAGAAAAGGACGTAGACTAAAATGCAATCAACCGTCATTAAATAAAACAGAAACTGATAAAGAGAGTGAATGCATAATGCCATACAAGGGAAATACCTATGCGAACATGGCAGTTTCTAACGTTGGCGAATAATGATTTGGTAAATCACAAAGTGGAGAAGAAATTAAAAATAGTTATTTTTAAACAACGGTCCGACACAAAGCAATGGATACGATTTCACTGATTGGTCAGTTGTTCAAGCCGAAGTTGAATAACGTTTTATTTTGGTAAGCGTCAAATTTCTATGAATTGTGGGATTTTTATTGAATTCCCTGCCTTTTCATTGGTGTTTAACAGAACTGATTCGTGAGATATCAAGGGCTATGATAGACTGAAGTTAAAATAGTGTTAATACTAAACTAAATACTTAATAATTATATTATTGGGAGTTTCGAAGAAAAACTCAACGTGTTAATTGTACCAATTTTAACATTTCAAATCTGAACACGGTTAGATAACTCTCCTTCATGTCTTGAAATATATACCTTAAGGGATTATATTGGCATATTACCGTCAATTCCCTGTCCTAAATACACAAGCTCAGCATGAAGATACACTTATAACTTAGGGATATACGCGTCTAAAGTGTCTAATTGCATAGC
Organism: Panopea generosa; assembly: GCA_029582155.1. NCBI lineage: Eukaryota > Metazoa > Mollusca > Bivalvia > Adapedonta > Hiatellidae > Panopea > Panopea generosa. The sequence continues at coordinate 60,204,706 of CM055902.1, forward strand.
CTCTTTATAACAAACATCGGATTTCTGAAGCCACGTTTTTGTTTTTGTTGACATTCACCATTTTCAAAGAACCGCTTTCGGGTTTGCGATTAATCATCGGACAACATCGTGAAGATTCGTTCCCGATCTCGTTTTCGAGGCTTTGTTCGGGAAGTTAACGGAGTTCAATGTAAACATTGCGCAATACTTTATTGCGGGACGTATAAAAGTTTTGGCCAATATTCAATTACTGATAATTTGATAACATTCAAGTAAATCAAGGTTATACGTCAATACATAAACAATATTTTGTACATGCTGCATACAGGAAAAGTCTGAATTAACAGCGTGTTTGTGTTACTTGCCAATATAATCCCTTTAACGGATCATGGTTAATTTACTCTCCATTTTCATAATAATTTGTAAAGAAGAACTTGTTAAAGTTTCTACAATGCCAATAAAATATTTGAAATTTTATTATTTTCTGCAGTTCGATAAATGATGTATATAGGTTACATTTGTTATAATTTGCAAAAATATTTATTAAAATACTCGTAGTTTTACCAACTTTAAAAGCATTCATAAAAGAACAGAAACATAACAATTTTATGAACTAAGGCATTGCCTATCTTGGGGTTGAACGTCAATTTTATAAGTGTAGTAAACAAACACATAGTAAATAAACTTTATAGTATTACATCTATAATCACATATATACCTTAACTAACACTAACTGTTACCAAACAATCAATATTTATATACTTTATTGATAAAAAAACGACACCTTTTATTACCGCCCCTAGATTTAACAAATGAACAAAATGTAAACATCAATCCTAATACTTTTCATTTTACCAGCAAAAAAGTGCAAACAACAATCGGAATGATTTTCATTTTACCCACAATTATTTTGATCGAAATTTGCGAAACATACTTTCTGCATATTTGTCGTCTGGTTGGGTATTTTAATTGTCAACTAAAACTAAGAATTTCATTCGTAAAAAAAGTTTTTATAAAATTATTACAATAATTGTTTTGAGACAAGATTGTTTACCTATATTTTATATGGAATAATAATACCGAGGTGATTAATAGGTCAATGGTCGTCGTGATTGTTTTTGAAACATACACTTCTCCAGTTCCGTACTTGCTCGGTTGCTACCGTAATGGGTTCGGGTCCGACGCTTATTAACATATTTTCAGATACCTGCTTACATGATATCATTTTGAGATATTGCCATAATTGTGTTAGATCGGAAGATAATATTTGTACCGTATGTACTTTTTGAATGTCAACCAGATGTAAACAAATTTAAACTTATGGATAGCAATAATCATCTCTTGCTAAAGGAAGTAAATCCCGAAGAAATGTATTAAAATCGTAAGCAAAAAAAACAACACTGGGGTGATGACATGGTTAAGGGGGAAGTTGACTTCGTTCTGTTTCAAGTCGTCATATCAGTAAATGAGACAATGCAAAAAAATGTTTATCAACCAGATTATTATGCTGACGAATAATAGAACATGTACATGTGCATGTGCATATTATGACACATAGCAAATGCTCTGGTAAATTGATAGAAGTATCCTTGTAATAGTTCTGGTTGGATCAAGGCCAGCATGCACTAAACCGTGCAAAGTAGAAAAACATAGTTTACAACAAGTTATTATGACTTATGAGCGAAAATAAGGACAATATAAACACACATATTTTACGGACTTTGTTTAAATAGTCAATGGCCGAAATCAGTGTGATTACATTGTCTTACAGTACAAACATTTTAAAGTGAGATTTTTATGACTAAAAGTTATCAATAAGAAATATCTCGGGTAAGCAATATAATAGTTAAACATTTGTTTTGGATATTGTATATTTATTATCTGCATAAGACAAAACAGCAGTTTTACCAATTAATGATTTTTTAAGAATTGTGTTTTTCCTTAATTCAAAATATCTAAATATATGCATTGCAATGTTTTGCATATCTTGTCTGCCTTCAGACAATTGCATAGTTTTAAACATGATACAATGCTTTATACTATAAAATTTAATGTATTTCATGGCATTCAACATGAAATATTATATTAGTGTAGTGATGCCTATACGTACAGATGTAGATGTACTCGACGGCTTTGCAGAAGCCAAAGTAGCAAGTCAATAATAATTAAGACTACGACAAGACGGCAATAAACGAGACATACCCTCGCTGCAATGCCGGGAATATAGATTCAATTCCAAAATACAATTTACCGCACAGGTGCACTTCCGACTTTGCTTATCAGCAAGTCAAGCAGTGCTGGTATAACAGTTAGAGTACAATAATGCAGGATTCACACAACTTTTATGAAGAATGTATAATTTAAACTTTAAGTTCTCATTTTCTTCTTTTTCACCTTTGCAGGGCTTTGAATTGCAGGGATATGTTTTTTCCAATCATTTGCTAAATTCTCATTGAAAATTCGATGCTGATACCAGATTTCTAGAAAATATGACAAAACCACTGAATAAAAAGCAAACCTGGGCAAGGATTTTTTTTCTTTATTATTCCAGACCTTGAACAAGTGAAGAATTTAAGCCCAGCCACATGCTGCAGATTTTCTTTGTTCACATTATTTTGGACAAAAATATTAAAGTGGAGCCCAATGGGAAATGTAATAGTGGCGTAAGACGTTTAATGCTTTGGGAAAAATATAACATTATTGAGTCTTCAATCGTTCAGATCGAAGCGCAAATAAAAAGGGAGTTTCAAAGCGTGATGGCCATTTGTGTAGTGGTCAACCATCAAGCATCGAGTATGTTGTAAAATCAAAGGCACATAGCCTATTTCAAATAAATACAGTTTAATACCAAAAACATACAAAAACATACATCGACACGGGATCTTATGAAGGTTTTTAATAACATAACCATAAAAATCGGATAAATACAATGTTCAACGGTTACCATGTCTAAAAGGGATTTTTTTGTTGTAGGTTTGCAAATGAGAGGATAATAAATTACATTTTTCAATTTTACTATTTCATTTTGGTCTTAACCTAGTCATTCATTTCTTTCTTAAGAACAAACTGCATTTATTATAAAACGAATCATGTAATTCGAAATATCACTCTCAGTACTTAATGCGACACTGAAGTCGCGGAAAACAGAACATTTGAAGAAAATCGGTAACCAAATGCGTACACCGTCGCTTCAATGCCGGGAATATACATCAATTCCAAAATACAATATACCGCACAGGTGCACTTCCGACTTTGCTTATCAGCAAGTCAAGAAGTGCTGGTATAACAGTTAGAGTACAATAAAGCAAAGATCAAGTAAAACGTTAGGACATGTCTTAGAATCAATTGTTTGCGGTAAAACTTCTTTATAATGTGATTTTGTGTTGAAATTGATTTTTTATTTGATACTAATCAAGCAGGTTTTAAACGCCTTATACAAGATAAGAGCCGCGTGTCATTGACTGCCTTATTAAGTTTAAAGATGCATCTTGAATCCGCATCCTCAACCAGGGCAATTAGACCTGAGTAAAATATTCTCATTTGAAAATCACATTAATGTAGAATAGCTCTTAGAAGCGATTCATCCAGTCCATATAATCTAATATAGTCCAAATGATTTTGAATACCAAACTCTAGCAAATCCGATGGTCATTAATTGTGTGCAAACGAACGCTATCTGATAATACACGTTAATACTAAAATACGCATGCCAGACAGTTCCCATGTGTTTGCGGTGAAATTGATCCAGGAATGCTTTTTACAAGATCAACACAAGACTGAAATTTAGAATCTGTTTCTGTTAATATAAAAGTGAATGTCTTACGTCATAGAAAATAGTCGTGTTGAATTATATTTAGACTTATTCTTGTTATGATTTTTTTTCCTATCAATCTCATTGAAATCATTCAGTCTTACACTACAAATTCAAATTATTTAAAGAAATGTAACTGAGTATTATGTATTTGTTCGGATTTAAATGAATATTGTACCAATCTCAATAAAAACAACATTTATATTAACATAAATTCTTGAAAAATATATAACAAAAGCGAGTTCTCGCATACTGGATAAGGCTTTCTGTTACTTTACCGTTTTAATATAGTTTTTTCTCACACTGGACTCAAGATTAAATACTTGTGCTGTAACAAACTGATACATCCGCTAGACTTGATGGCGATCATCCGCGACCGTAGGGCGATCAGAAAATGTAAAAGTTCGCCGCCAAACGTGAAGACAATGCAAAAAAAAGTCCACGCGTCCTTTACGTGTATCGTGACTGCACGGTGACCTCACAGTGTTTCTACCACGTGATCACGGCGGCTATACAAGACGACAGACAACTAATGAATGAACTTTGAAACGCCAGTTTTTATAGCAGGTTGCGCATGAAAAGCATAATCGCCATAGGAGCATAGTGCAAGCTTGGTTAACCACGCCATGGACGTATTAAGAACTCCATAAACGCAGTGGGAACCCCATGAAAACGCCATAGGTGCACTTGGAGCCCCATGAGGATGTGTTGCAATCGCGCAACAGTGGTGAAATCATCGTAACATCGCCCTGACAACGCCATTAGGACTCCGAACGCGTGATGGGGCCGTGGCAGACACGCGAAGATCGTGGTGAGGACGCCATGAAGTCGCCGTTGCAAATGTTAACATTTTCGCAGCGTATTTATCGCACTTGTACTACGCTTGTAATTCGTTTAGTCTCACGACCGCGTTCCAGATCAAATCGCCGAGAACCTTGACTCGGCGATCATTGACGACCACAGCACAATGTCTGGCGTTTCCACCACGCTTAATACCACGCTTATGGCGACCTTGACGTACTCTGGGCCCATTTTCCGTCGCCGTAGCAGTGCAGTAAGGACGCCAACCCTGTCTGACTATAGTTTTACGAACCATAGCTGGTAGAGCGATGTGACCTTTTTAGCAGTCTCCGTCAACTTCTTCTTCATAAACAAAAATATGACAACAATAACAGACACATATGTGTCATTTAAAGTGAATTACAAATAACCAAACGTGAAAAATAAATGAGTGAGTACGGCATTGAGTATAACTTAACCTAAGTTGTTTTGCCACGTTTGCTTATTTATAATGCAAAACATTCATTTTCTAACCTCAATTTTTTTACCTTCTTATTCTTAGGTTAACCTCTTTATGTACACTGTATCATCAATTGTCTTTGCAGGCATATGTTCAAATGTACATTCATATACACTGTACACGCCGATGTCATTGAACTTGGGCGGTATGAATTCTACTAAACGTCACCTTCGAACACAACACAGTGAATTTCTGGAAAAACTCTTTTTTTTTTTTCATAAACCTTTTTTTTATATTTTGTTACTGACAAAGTATCGCAGTTTGAAGAGTACGATTATGCGATCACAAAAGGGTACCAAAAGCATTATAAATTGCCGATTGATGTCACACTTATAATCTAAAGACCCCCTAAATACATGCTTTCCCACTGGAAAGTCGTTTCGTCCAAGTTGGAAAGATAAATTTCCAATTGGAATTTCTAACTTCCAAATTGGAATCGGAAATCTAATTTTAGAATTGGCCAATGGGAACCGAGGTTTACCAATTGGAGAGTTCCAACATTGATATCGGTGTAATTTAATTGGAAAGTGCCGGTGTCACATTATATTCACACGCACTACGGAAAGTCCTTTACTTTAAATTGGTAAAGGTAAAAAGAAATAAGTTGTCCAATAAAATGTTTAAAATCACATTCAAAATTGAACTATATTGACAAAATGTGCGGTTTTATACTCAATGCGCGGTATTACTGAATACCGGAATCAACTATTAACCTGAAACAACCGGAATCAAATTAGAATACCGAAAACAACTTATATTTAAGCATTTGTTGGTATTATTACACTTTATTTTATGTTAATAAAAAAATATGAAATTTTAGTTCAATTGATGAAATTTCAATTCGATACGTTTTAAGTGATTTAGTGTTACGGCAGTTATTTCCCTTGGATACCGAAATCAAATTACATTTCAGAATGTTTGGTTATGTGTTTTCTGTATCAATAAAAGATGCTTATTGTAAGTTTGTATGATAGATAGATGAATGATAATGATTTCTATTTTCGATGTTTATCTCAAACTGTGAAGATTATATTTATAATTCTTTTATCATGGATTCGGTGCTTACAGTTGACTGTATACATGTTAATGAAGATTATGGTATTGAATAAGAATAATTTGGGTTTAGTGTTAAAGCTACGCGCTTTAAAAGGCAGATACGTTTTTACTTCAAGATGGGAGGGAGGGTGCAGTTTACAAAGGAGAGATCAGCGTGAAGTCATGTTCTTAGTTAAAAGGTAAAAGTTTACTTTGGAAAGGCCAGGTGTCAAGTCATGTAGTAATTTGGAACAGTTTACGTAGGGAGCTTAGGGAGATTATTTTTGAAGACAGTGGTCTTAAGTTGCATGGTTTGATTGAGATAATGGTTGATGTTTAAGTAGGAACTGAAACTAAAAATGGGATGTATTTTGAGCTATATTATAGAAACTGTATATGTGTTAAACAGAATTCATTAAAGTTCAAATAACAATTGTAACAATGTAAGAAATAAATATATATAGAAAATCGTGCGTTATGTGATAATGCTATGCGATGTTGAAACAGTAGTTATTGCAAACAATATTCTTCTATCATGATATAATTGATGCCTTCATCCTTCAATCTCATTATATCATGTTCTGTTTGAGTTAATGCGTTCTTTTTTGAAACCTTAATTCTCGAAAGACACTGAAGAAAGTAACAAGAAAACCTGACAAAACTCATTTGATATAATACATTTTCAATCGGTCATATTGTCAGAGTTACCGATAAATTAAGTTTTGTTAGAAAAAGAAATCATCCGCAATTTACTCATTTCCGAGCAATGTATACTTTTCGGCATCAAATGGTTCTTTTCTAAACCTTAATTCACGAAAGATATCAAATATACCAATATGAATTCTTCACAATAACCATTTGGTATACTATATTTTCAATCGCCGATACTTTTAGAAAATTAACATTTCCCATTGTTTCTACGCGTGTACCGTTCAGAAAGATCAAGGCCCTTAATAAACAATGTTAATTATTTTATTTTATGAACTTTAAGAATGCAAGTTTAATACATCATTCAACAACGAACATATAAAGATATATTTTTCAATATCTTTTTAGGGAAATATAAGAGATTAAATCCAGGTATTTGTTTCACAATATTTTGCCTCGCTTACGAAAAATCTAGGCGTTAATTTGACAACATATAAATCCTTGTGTTTTTAAAGTTATATTAATTTTCTATTAAAAATGAACAATGGGAAAATTGAAACTATTTTTAAAATAAAGATTGACAGGCTGAAGGAATTTAAGAGTGCTCTTGATGAATAATTTATGTTTAATTTGACACCTTCAAGGTGTGACGTCATATTTACATATATTGATGGTGGATGCACTTTTCAGAAGTTTACAACTTTTTTTAATTTAAAGTTTTAAAATTAAGTGTGGTCGAGTAAGGATGTTGTGTATCGAATGTGAAAATTTGGTGTCGCGTATAAAAATATAGTATCAAATAAGGACTTTTAATGTCGTATAAGGATGTTTAGTATATATAGATAAGAAATTCTTGTACCCAGTAAGAATAATATATAGTTAAGTAAGGATCGTGTGCATTAAGTGAGAAAATCTAGTATCGCGTATGAAAATAGAGTGTCAAAAAAAGAATTTGAATATTGTGTAAGGATGTTAATTATGGATATATTAGAAAATCTAGTTCCTAGTAAGAAAATCTGTAGTCACTTGTCGATTTTGTGTATCAAATGAGAAAATCTAGTGTCACGTATGAAAATATAGAGTTAAATAAGAAATTTGAATGTTTTGTAAGGATGTTGAGTTGTTTCGATTAGAAAATTTAGTGCCAAGTAAGAAAAATCTATAGTCAAGTAAGGATGTTTTATATTCAGTGAGAAAATCTAGTGACGCGTATGAAAATATATTATCAAATAATGAATTTTAATGTTGTGTAAGGAAGTTGAGTATATTTACATTAGAAAAATTTAGTGGTCAGTAAGAAATAAAGTGTCAAATAAAGAATTTGAATGTTGTGTAAAATGTTGAGTATAGACAGATTAGAAAACCTAGTGCCCAGTAAGAAAAATCTATAGTCAAGTAAGGATGTTGTGTATCGAGTGAGAAAATGTAGTGTCGCGTATAATTGAGCCAATAATTTTTGAAAGTTATTCATAGGTGATAAAGTTTCAGACCTAACACAAAATCTCAATCAGACTGAAAATATCATCAAACAAAGTTAAATTGTGACTTTGACCGTTGATGTGGGATTCTGGGTAACGCGCGACACATCATCATGCTATGATGATAATGTGTTGCCAGTATTAACAAAGTCCACCTATGCATGACAAAATAACAGGCCAAACACGACATCTCAAACAGACTGAAAGTGTTGTCAAACAAATTCAAAGTGTGACCTTGACCTTTAAGGTAAGGGTATTGGTCTTACTCGCGGCACGCTGTCATGTTATGTTGATCCTTTGTAGCAATTATTTATAAAATCCATCTATGCATGACAAAGTTATAGGTTGGACAATAAATCTTACACAGACTCAAAGTGTTGCCAGACAAACACAAATTGTGACCTTGAGTTTTGAGGTGCAGGTATGGGTCTTACTCGCGACACGTCGTCATGTTATGCTGATCATTTGT
>CM055902.1:60215925-60410925 GCA_029582155.1 Panopea generosa
TGCTACTACTACTCCTACTACTACTACCGCTTCTACTATACTACTACTATTATACTATTACTTCTACTACTACTATTACTACTACTACTACTTTTACCTACTACTACCACTACTTCTATACTACTACTATACTACTAAAACTACTACTACTACTACTATTACAACTTCTATACTTCTACTACCGCCACTACTACTATAATACCACTTCTACTACTACTACTGCTACTACTACTGTATTAGAACTACTGCTACTACTATACTACTTCTACTGCTACAATATGTTACTACTACTACTATACTACTAATACAATATACTACTTCTACTTCTACTAAAGTACTACTACTACTATACTACTACTAATACAATAGACTACTACTACTATACTACTACTACTACTACTACATTATACTACTACTTCTACTATACTACTACTACTGCTATACTACTACTACTTCTACTACTACATTATACTACTACTTCTTCTATACTACTACTACTACTACTACTACTACTACTGATATACTACTATCATCACCACTACTGTTACGACGACTATTACTACAACCACCACCACCACCAGTACTACTACTACTACAACTACTACTACTCCTACTACTTCTACTACTACTACTACTACTACTACTACTACTACCACTACTACTACTACTACTAACCACTTCTACTACTACCACCACCACAACTACTACTTCTACTACCACCACTTATACTACTGCTGCTATTACCACTATCATCACCTCCATCACCACTGCTTCTTCTACTACAACCACTACCTAAACTACCACTACTACTACTGCTATTACTACAACTACCACCACCACCATCATAACAACCACCACTACTGCTACTACCACTACTTCTACCACCGCTACTACTACTTATACCATATCACCACCGTCATTACTACTACTACTTCTACTACTACTACTACTATTACTACAACAAACACCACTGCTACAAGTACAACAACATATATCACAACAACTACTACTTTTACAACTACTTCTACCACCACCACCATCACCACCATCACCACCACTACTACTACTTCTAATACTACCACCACCACCATTACTGCTACTACTACCACCACCACAACTTCCACTTCTACTATACTATTACTACTACTATACTACTACTACTACCCGTCATTACTACTACTACTTCTACTACTATAACTACTATTACTACCACCAACACCACTACTACAAGTACTACAACTTATACCACCACAACTACTACTTCTACAATTACAACTACCATCACCACCATCACCACCACTACTACTACTTCTAATACTACCACCACCACCACTACTGCTGCTACTACTACCACAACCACAACTTCGACTACTACTTCTACTATTACTACTGCTGATGCTGCTAATACTACTACTACTACTACCACTTCTTCCACCACCACTACTAATTCTACTACTACTACTTCTACTACTACTACCACCACCACCACCATCACCACCACCACTACTGATACTACTACTACTACTACTGCTACTACTACTACTACTATTTCTACTACTACTACTACCACTACCACTACTGATAATATTACTATTACTACTACTACTACTACCACCACCACTACTGATACTACTACTATTAATACTACTACTAATACTTCTACCAACACCACCGCAACCACTACTACAACAACTAACACTTCTACTACTACCATCAATTTCAACACTACTACTACTACAACTACTACTACTACTACTACTTCTAATACTATAACTACTACTACAACCATCACCACCACCACCACCACTATAACTATTACTACTACTACGTATACCAACACCACCAGTTCTACTATTACTACCATCACCACTGTCACTACTACTATTACTACTACTACTACTACTAATATTACTTTTACCACCACCACCACCATCACCACCACCACTACTTCTACTACTTCTACCGTCACCACCGTCATTACTTCTACTGCTACCACTTCTATCATCACCACTATTGTTACTACTTCTACCACCACCACCACTACCACCACCAGTACTACTACTACTACTATTATTACCACTACTACTACTACCACAACCACCACCACAACTATTACTACAACTTCTACTACCACCCTTTGTACAACTGCTACTATTACCATTTCCACCACCACGATCAATACAACTTCTACTACTACAACCACTACCTACACTACCACTTCTACTACTACTACTACTTTAACCATCATCACAACCACAACTACTGCTACTAATAGTCTACCACCGCATCTACTACTACTACCATATCATCACCGTCATTACTACTACTGCTTCTACAACTACTTATACCAATATTACTACCACAAACACCACTACTACAAGTACTACAACTACTTCTTCTACTACTACATCTACCATCACCACCATCACCACCACTTCTACTACTTCTCATACTACAACAACCATCACTACTACTACTACCAACCCCACAAATTCCACTACTACTACTACTATTACTGCTGATGCTGCTTATACTACTATTACTATTTCTACCACTATCACTACTGATACTACTATTATTACTACAACTACTACTACTACAACTTCTACTGCTATTACTACTACTAGTACTACTACTACTACTACTACTACTACTACTACTACTACTACTACTACTACTACTTCCACCACTACTGATACTAATACGACTACTACCGCCAACACTACTGATACTGCTACTACTACTACTACTACTACTACTACTACTACTACTACCAACACTATTGATACTACTACTATTCCACCACTACCAACACCAGTACTACTACTACGTATACTAGTATCACAACTACTACTACTACCACCAACACCACCACTACTACTACTACTTCTACTACCATCACTTCTACTACTACTATTATTATCACCACCACCACTATCACTACTACTTTTACTACTACTACCATAACCTACACTACCACTACTACTACTACAACTACTACTACTACTATTAATACTACACCACCACCATCGCCTACACCACTACTACTACTATAATTCCTACCACCGCTACTACTTCCGCTACCATATCACCACCACTATGACTACGACTACTACAACACATACGATTACACACTTGCATTTACATAGCAATTTAAAATAATGTTATCAATTACTGCGTAGCAATTATTAACCTTTGTAATTATTGTTATGACGTTTAAAAGTCAATGGTAATTTAAGAATATTAGATACCTCGTGCATCTAATACTGTATGTTCGCCAGCCATTTAATTAAATCAATGTCCATTAATGTCAAGCTTAATTGACAATGTCCTTAATTCAACGTGTTCTTTCCACACAATTAATTATTTTTATAAATAAGAGTAAAAGATGATTTCCCCTATCATTTATTATCTAATTGTGCAACTTGTTGGTTGTGATGTCAATTCAGTTTGTTACTGCAAAAAGCTAACATGGTATTTACATATATAATGTAAACGGTGTGACAATGCCATTTATCCCGGCTTCAGAGGTTATAGGAGAAATTTCTATATAAATATGTTTATGATATATCACACCAAATGAAGATTTGAGTTTTTTTTCAATTGTAAATCGAGAGTCGTTTTGGGACTCACAGCACTGGTTACTCCCTCGAGTACTTCGGACCTACAGACAAAGGAGGTAGAAATAAAAAAATGATATCTCTTTTTCAGGTCTTTGTACTCCAGGTTTTTTTCGTTCCATGTGTTGAATGGACAGAATTTTTGAAATCACCACAGAAACTTTGATGCTGATACAACATTTCTGGGCAATTCTGTGTCGTTTCAGAATTGTTGGTTCGAATTGCATCGTGATCGAATAGTTGACAATTATCATCCTGGAAGTGGATAGGTTTTACCAACGCATTGAATTTTAAACATAAATATTACAATTGAGCAATATCGAAAATGTAAAATTGATGCGAGATGTTTGCTATAACGGTCAAGTTCAACTTGAACGTAGCCTAAACGTCGTCTCTTGTTATTCTATAAAATCAATATATTAAAGAAACTAGATATCACGATTGCTATTTTATTCTTGCTTCTTTCTTTTTTTTGCTTGCTTAAAGATTACTAACATCAGATTGATGTTCAGTGTAGTGACTCGTTCTTGATTTTGCTATTGTATGAAAACAAAGTTTTTATTTAAAGTGCAGTTTGTATTTCCTGTTTATTTACTGGTTCCCGGATTGCCAGCTTTCCTTTTACGTCATTCAAGCTATTTGAATGTTTATAATAGATATTATCGTGACACCGTTATGTTGAAATATGCCTTAATAATGACGTTACACTTTGTGAATAAAAAGCACCAATTGTGCGAAGTATAAACATTAATGGCATTTCTATAAGATTTCCAGGAACATAAAGAAACCAGAAGCTATTCCAGGCACGATCAGTTTATTTGTTGTGCCATGGATCCAATCATTCTTTTTGTTAAGTCAACATCTCTCCGGAATTCAAGATAGTGTTTAATGGCTTTCGCCTTTCTTAAAATTGAAGTTGGCACATGTACTGTATTTCAGTAGAATTCGAGTTAATATTGCATTGTATGTTATTAAGCGTCGCTTTTGACAGGCTTTAAGACTTGTCTGCTTGAAGCAAATTTTATAGATGCTTCCACATTGAATCAATCCATATACCTTACCCTTCCACGTATATCATCACTAGTTATTGGGTATACTCATTTACTTACCATACATGTGTTCACTATACACGTGTGAACAATGCTGCATTTGTTAAAGTGTAGTCTAGTGGTCCACTTTTATTTTTATTATCTGTTTTATGATGTGACTACAGAGGGAAGAGCGAGGTTGGATGTTTTATGATGTGACTAGAGAGGGAAGAGAGAGGCTGGATGTGTTATGATGTGACTAGAAAGGGAAGAGTGAGAGGCTGGGTGTTTTAAGATGTGACTTGAGTGGGAATAGCGAGGTTGGGTGATTTAAGATGCAACTAAAGAGGAAAGAGATAGGATGGCTGTTTAATGATGTGACTAGAGAGGAAAGAGTGAGGTTTGGTGTTTTATGATATGACTAGGGAGTAAAGAGAGAGGCTTGTTGTTTAATGACGTGTCTAGAGATGGAAGAGAGAGTCTGGATGTCTTGTCATGTGACTAGAGAGAGAAGAGAGAGGTTGGGTGTTTTATGATGTTACTAGAGAGGGAAGAGAGAGGCTGGTTGTTTTATGATGTGACTAGAGATGGAAGACAGAGGTTTAGTGTATTCGTTACTCAGGTTTAATCGTATATGAGACGCATTGCAAGGGTATCACTGTTACACATTAAATATATTATGATTATCATTTATATGTTAATGCCACTGTGTTGGTTTTGTCAATTGACTGCTTCGACTCTTGCTTGGCAATTTTATTTCTTCAAATGGTATCACATCTAGTCACATGATACCGTCACGAGCTCAATCAGTTCTATAATAGTCCGTTAAATTCTTAGTTCAACAAGATGGCTACAATGTCAATGTAAAATAACTATATGTTATGACCCGGCCTATAATCAAATCCACAACCTTCCTGTTGGGGTAACTGCATCAAACACGTGGTTGTTTGAATACCAATAATGCTATAAGACAGTACATGTAACTAAGGCAATCTCGTATATTTTGGAAGTCCAGTAAATGCAGATACAAATGTAATGGACTTTATACAATGTTTTTTCCTTTATGAACGAATTATAATAAAAAACAAAACATTTTTCAATTATATACAAATACTTCTGTAGTAGTCATTGTGTCGTAGTCCCTAAGGCAATACAATTGAGTTAATGATAGTCATTGGTTTTGATATTAATTGACAAAATCAAATAATATTTGCATTACCGAAAATGACATGGTTAAATATTTTGGCGGTATACCAAGACGAGGCGGAATGTGAACGATTAATTGGGAGATAATTCGAAACAATTTCAGATACTACGTCGCTATCAGTCATACTGCACACTGTGGACTTTTATTGACTATCTGCGATGTTCATCACGGGTGAGCATGGTTATTCTGAGGATGCAATCAAAACTAGAGGATGCTGATCAGTGTCTGAACCTTTAAAGGGTCATATAGCGAACGTGATTACATTGAAACAACACAACTATATCAATTTAGCGACCAACGTGTATGCATTGCTCAATTGCAATATCAGAACGACAATAAGATGATTGTTATGATAAATACCAGCTAGGAAGTGTGAACATTCCAGGGCTACAACATTTTAAGATTTAAGTAAATTACACGCAACTAAATAAATACATACATTCTTTAGATTTAAACTTGCTAAGTCTAAATCAATTGTGTCGTTTTACAATCTGACGCGAGGGGAAGAGCGTGATTCGGTTAAACCGTTAACCGAGAAACATTTTTGCCAGGTTGCTAATTATTAAAATGTATTGATTATAGCGTCTTTTGAAGGCGCTGTCTCCTATAAGGCGTACATTTTCTTAATTAATAATATATTTAAACAAACCCATTATATAAAAGCGAATCAAACAAGTATATACTTTAGAGGTTATATACAGTATTCACATAGAGAGAGGAATAAACATTCATTTAGAATTACCAAATACCAATGACAAATGAATCACTTTTTACAAAGATACAATCCCCTAACCTTTTATTAGCCATACAGATGAACAGTATCTAAGTCTGCTGGGACACTGAGTTTTATCACAAAGTTTAAAGTTAATGAACTGAGCATTTAAATACGAATGAATAACTCCCATGAATGCAAATTCATTAACAGAACAATGTGATGGATATGTATCAATTGCTTCCTTCCCAATATGCTTTGACATAATATTTTATCGTTGAATCTAAATTATTTTACATTTTCTGCAACCAGAACATCATCGTTTCAAACTACCAGAGGGAATGCTGAATTATTAGTTACTTTTTTAATTTCTGTAGTTAAATTACATGGTATGACTACTACTTATATAGACTCCCGTTATGGATGCGGACGATGTCGTAATTTGGTACTGCAACATTCTATTTCGAGCGTATCACGAGCGCGGACACATCTTAATATCATACTTTAGATATACACTAAGAGTCAACTTGAGAGAGAGAGAGAGAGAGAGAGAGAGAGAGAGAGAGAGAAGAGAGAGAGAGAGAGAGAGAGAGAGAGAGATACAGAGTTGACGACTACCGCTTGTACAGATAATACAATCAACAAAAAAGAAAATGTAGAAAATGTACTCGGTTTTATAGTCTGCTGACGAAAGGTGCAGTTCATGATCTTTAAAAAACAGGAAACAATGGCAAAAGTAAGAAGTCTGATAAAGAAATATGTAGTTTTAAAAAATTATAAATATCCAAAATTGAAAATAAAGTGATAAAATATTCATGTTCTTTAGACGGCAATAGTATTATAAAGGTAATAGTGATCTAAATATGCAGAATTATATATAATAATTATTCATATCCATAATGTTGTTTTAAAGACAAAAAATCATAATATTGGTGAAAAAGCGTACTGCATACATTGACAAAATTGATTATGTGATTATACCTGTATGCATATGTGTCAATCATATCTCAGTCTGATAAACACATGCAAACAAATACGTTTCTGTGTTAACTTCCTCTAAACCCATTACCATTTTAGGTCGCTATTTCTCTGCAGCATTGGCCATTTCGAATTCCAAATGTTCGTTATAGTATTCTTAAGAACACAATCTCAGACAGTTTATCTGATGCGTGTCGTTACGTCAGCTTTATAATAAAGTTGTTTTGAAGGAAATGATTCCGTTGTCAATTTTCTGCCCAATAGTGTATTTCCGTCCTAAATTGGAACTGTCTTGAATTGTTTTCCGCTTGTCAATCACAACTTTTTTTTCTATCACTCGCTTACGCAAAACTATCACAAGAACTTTCTTTCAATGACAAAATTCATCGATGAATTAGGTTGCATAATATTTTATTCCCATAACTTCGTATATAGTTGTTTTATAAAGCGCAGGACAAGGGGAAACGTCCAGTAACCTACATGGTAGCTTGTATTATATTAAAAAGTGCAATTATATAAGTTTGTATTACAAAATATAAACAGAAGTTTAACATATTTCTTTTACGAATGGGGTTTAACACCATTTTCAATCTAAGTAGAACCACCATCCTTCCGCAAGTAACTGGCAAACTTTCTGATATAAAAATGTTGAAGTAAGCGATACTCGAACGTACTGTCCTGAAGGTGAGAGGAAGATGACCTTGAGACGGCGCATTTGACCACTCGGCCACGGAGACTATTTAACATTTAAAAGTCTTTACAAATATCATAAAAAATATAAGTAAATATAGTAATGAAAATATTTAGGAAGAACTGTTTTAGATATAAATTTGTTTGATTAACATTGACAAGTATTTGACAGTGTTTCCTTAAGATATCATTGTTAATATGAGGATTATCCATCTGGTTTTGGCAACGTAAACTCGCAGATATTGTGTATTATTCTCTTAATCAATATAGAAATTCTATTATTGTCAAAATATTATTTATGCATATCTTTCATTATCTGTAAAGCTTGGAATGGAGTTGTCGACTGGACACTAACATAACTAAGACAGAGAGATTTAATAAATCATCTTTAACTAAGTCTATATTATTTTACATTAGATTGATTGCAGAGTTTATAGGAATCGTTCTCAAATCCGGATTCATGGGTTTTATCATTTACTTTGTGAATGAAATTTAAAAAATGGTTTTCTTTAGTAACGTTCCATGAATATACATTTGTATTCTTAGTTACGTATATTATAATAGCTAAACATGTTCTATAGCCAGTTTCATCTTCATTGCTTTCATTAACATTATTAAATATTATAAGGTCTAAGAATAGTGTACACTTAATGTCTAAAGGGTCCTCTGTGATTTAAGTCGGCGTCTTAGAGTTCAATGGTTCGTTATAAAGTTCGTTACAAAAACGTAATGCGATGTTGCTTAATAGTATCAAAACGGGAGAACGGTGACTCTTGTCAGATATATTCTGATTAAACAACAAAACTGGATGCCGTAATTTCAAAACATGTAACATGTTAAACCCTCATTCAAAGATTAAGGCTTATTTTAGTGGACAAATATGCATGATTAAGCAACAACAAGTTGTGTTATAAAAATCCAAATTGATGTTACACTTAATATGTTTGCTTTTCACTATTACAGTTTTAACAATAGTATTACAATAACACACGCAAATATACAACTGAAGGCACACGCCTGCTCTCACAATTTATAAAAAGAATATTAGAGTCACATTTATAAAAAATATTGTTTTCTTTTTTCGCTTTAATCTCATAAAGCTTATCATTTAAAGATAAAACTTCATGTATTTTATTTCTTCAAGATTTATAAACTTAAATATTATAAAAAATACTTTAATTTCATTGATATACATGTATAGCATGATGTTCTTACGTAATACGCCCCGTTCTTTGACTCAACTTTTTATCACGCAGTGGGGTACCCGTTTAAAATTAATGTTGTAAAATATTGCCTTCTATTTCAGTGTTTTGTGTTTACCAAGGGTATTTTTTTTAGAAATTAGTATATTAGTTGATTTCAATGTCGATAACCCTTTCAAAACAAAATTTCCAGTATAATAATTGTACGCGAGTACTTTTTTTGTGATAAGTCTATTTATATGTGTCCAAAAACTTGCTTATTTTCATTTCAGACTATGGCAATGAACTGTTTTTTGAAGGATTGACAGTGCACTTGCACCAGTCATGTCATTTTTTTCCTGTCTGCGTGAGGAAATTGCTCATTTCTAATCAATCTTTTTGGTACAACAATCACCGGTCACTTTAGATTTAATAAGCCACGTCTTAATTAAGGTTATTGAGTTAAACTGGGAGGCGAATTGATTTTTCCTCGGCCTCGCAGACAAACTAGTCCATGTTATTTGGACTGTGGTTGTTATTCAGCCTAAATTAGGCGTGAGTTGAATACATTAGAACGAATAAACATGAATTATAGTTATTAATTTGTGTATATATCTTAATATACTTATACTGTTAATAGCTGATCAAAGTCAAAATGCTGCATTTAAACAGAAAGCAATAGACACATTTTGCATTTATTCAAGTCCTATGAATCTTAAGTAATCTTTAAATGATAACATTTCTCTTTTAAATGAATGCATTTTTATCTAGAATTAGTTTTTTGTTTAGAGCTAGACTTAAGTTTATTGAACTAAGAAGTGTGTTTCCATATAATTTGAAAATACTTCAATAACAAACACTTCAAAACACTACAGTTACTTATTTGCACTGCAGTTTTTATTGTATGTATAAAAATTATTGCTGAAAATTATTGTTTTAAATTGAATTCTGACGAAATATAGATATCGCTTCCACGTTGTCAATATTTTTCTTTATTTTACCTTTTGGAATCCATAACATTGTTCCCAAATAAGACATCTGCATGTTATCAAACTATCTAATAAGGTAACATGAACCACTATCTTGGCTACATTTCAAATTAAATATATCAATTTTGTGTTACAATTTAAAATCGAGAGAAAGAGTAACCTTTAGATAATACATAAATAAATATTATTGTAATGTTGGATTGGTCGTATATGCTTGCGGGGTTTTATTACAAACAGATATCAAAGTAAACAGTTAAATCAAATAGAACACATTGTCAATAGATGATTTTGGGATATTGATGCAAACCATTAATGCCAGTAAAACATTGTTAACAGATGAATTCAGGACACTGACGAACTTCTTCCGGCAAGAATACCATTGTAAACAGAGGAATCTAGGATATTGGCACAATCCAGAAATGCAAGTAAAACATTGTTAACAAATGTATTCAGGACACTAACGAACTACTTTCGGCAAGAATACCATTGTAAACAGAGGAATATGGGATATTGGCGCAATCCATAAATGCAAGTAAAACAAACAGTCAACTGATAAATTGGGAATATTGACGAACTTCAATCGACATTCTGATTATCAATGATTGTAAATAGATGGATCCGAGACACTGAGTCGTACTGGCAGGGAAACCCTTGCACGTCATTGAAAAGAAAATATAATCAGGTGAAATTATGGCATTGACAATATCCTTAAAGACTCCACAGTATCCAATAACAGCCCCTACACGTAGTCTTTAGAGTTCTTATTTATTTGACAAATCTATCTTTTTTTTATAGTATTCATGCTTATTTTTAGTCATTATAGTGTGTAAAGATAGAAATCCGTTTTCTATTGTAAATCATTATTGTCACTGTTCACTTCTAACATTGTATTTGTTATTTAAAAACACATTCGTCTAGGCAGCTAGCGACATATATACATAAATAAATCAATAATAGGGTGAGCTTTTTGTCCCAGGTGCAACGTTTTAATGGAAAATACCACCTTCTAAACAAACTTTATGTAATTAAAATTCACATTTTTCGTGATTAAATATATCAAGTGTTTATTTGTATTGCGATGCTTCTGCATGCACTGCATTGAAAATAATTATATTTAATCCCTACTTGCAATACGTTTTGGGAGAAATCCAATTATTATGGATATTGACAAAGATTAGACAGTCTACACAGAAAACAAATTAACATTACGTCACATCGACATAACGTGAGGTGTATAAATAAATATAACATCACGATCACAATGGTACAATTTATTTTTTGAAATGGCGGTGTTAAACAAAAACGTACGATGTGGTTTCAAAATAACAACACAGACTTTAAGTTGTGAAAGAAAAAGAAAGTTTACAGATCAGCACATCCGTATTTATTTCTACCGTCATATCTATTGTATTTTGAAACATTATTCCGGGTTAAATATTTTTAAACTTGTAAACAAATGTGTAACCATTGTTCTAATAAATCGTCAACACCAATAGTCTTTAAGTATTTGCATTCATTAATTATAATAAGTAATTAGTCGCCTATTATTTTGTCTCTAAATCGTTATTTATAAACGTCCCTGTTTATAAATAAATCCAAAACCGACTATCTCAGTCGATAAAGAGTCTGACTGTTAATCCAAGCTTCGTGAATTTTAAATCCCGACCAGCCACAGTTTCTTTTCCAAATCAGTCATGGCTGATGATGTTGGACCATGACTCTTCCATTTCAATATGTGTAGAATTAGTCACTGCCATGCCGAGATAACTAACCCAATTTGAAACAATTAACTAATAATAAAAAACAATTAAATTAAAGATACAATACCAAATATTATAATCAAAGACATGTACAAGAAGCATGTACGTAGAAACATTGACCTCGCCGTCTCGTATCGATTCGCTCTATTATTACAGTAGTTAAGCTTAAAGGTCACATTTATTGGAATAAGGATCACATTTATTGGGATAGAAGTACAGACATCGGTATCGACAAACACTGGATAATTGTCGATGGTAATTATATTTACACATCTAACTAATATGTTAATACAGTTTTCATGTTAATGACGTCCATCGTTGGTGACACGTGTCTTTAACCAAAATGTAAATACAGCTCATTAGAATCGGACATTGCTGGAGGAAGAAAACACACAGGAATCAATGGTCAATATAAGTTATGATGACTTTTTGAACTTCTCTTGTCTATAACGTTATATTCATCATTTTATGCCGGTTACATTTTATTTTCTCTTGACCACTAGTTAATTACATGTATAAAAAGCTATTTTGCACATGTATCGTGTTCATGCGTGGTTTCTTTGATATAAATGAGCAGTTGTAGTATTTGTAGCATTTTCAGCAAAATGTTTTTAAATATATGCGTACCATACATAAACAATTCAAATATTAAAAGACTTTGTTTGGAGATTGTTTTATTTTTGTAGCAGTTCTTCAAAATTAGAATTAGATCTATTCACCAATAGAGAAATATTATTATTATTATTTTTAATTTATGTTTAACCATTCTTATGTATTCAACTCATGCCCAATTTATTAATAAGCTGAAAAACAACCAAAGTTATAAAGCTTTTCCATTCATTACTAATATGTAGTTGTTATGGTTTCTAATAGTTCGATCACCAAGGTTGTTTGGTGATACATACTGTTATTTTTCATTGTTTTGGGTTTGGGGGATGCCCCCTAAAATGTTTGCTTTTTATGAGGCATTTTGGTATTCAGGAGGTATAATAATGCATTCGGGCGAAAATAAAAAGTATAATATAAAAATATTTATAAAATTAGTTCAACCAGGGTGTTGTGACGTAAAGGCGATCACTGTTCAATACGGCTAAAGTGGTTCTAATAATAAATATATAGCAGAATGATTATTATTTCGAATTATTGCAACATTACCGTTTAAAACCGACATGCCATTCTATATGAGGATTTAACTTATTAGAAACTCACTTTACTCGAACTACATACACTCAAGGTCGTTCAATATGCATGTGAATATATAATGAGACACTTTGGTAAATCAAATAAGCAAAATGGATTCGCATTTCAGGTTTGAAAGTACTTTAGCTGATTGTTAATATAATTATAAATGGCATAGTGCAAAGTCTAATCAAGAGTGGTATCTAAAGCTCAAAGTTTTTTTCTATATTTTTTTATCTAATATTTAACTGATAAAACGATTAAATTAAAATCTCACATCACTATAATATTTTGTTAAACCGTTAGGAAACTATCATTTTGTCATATAGCTATCCTGACCTTTATTTGCATTAAATGTTCATTTTTATACTTTGTTGTAACAATGTTTCTCCTTTACAGTTAGTCAGAAGATGTACAAGTTAATATCCAAGTGTATTGTATGTGTAGTGAGGCGGATGACATTCTACATGTTACATCAATTTTGTTGTAGGAAAATGATAGGAACAGTTTGGGTACAGTGACCGATATATTTAATCAACAATTTTTGCCAAAACGCAATGTAATATTTGAACGCCAAAAATTCAATCAGCGGGTGAAACTGGCCGATTAAATGTCCATATATTTGTTAAGAACTTCGTTTAAAAAGTATCGAGAGCTTCACGGTGACATTATCAGAAAAAAGATTGCCATGAGATCATGTGACAAAAGATTTAAAAAATACTTGCATCTTTACATCGAGTTTACGTGTGAAAAAGCTATTATGATCTCACTTAGAAACTACCTCCCTTACATGACGGTAGCAAGATTCCTCCGCCCAAGAAATTAGACCTTGTGTTAATCGGTTTTCCATTTTTATTTTGAAAATGCAAAATATTGACACATTTCTTTGTACATATCCTACATGATAACATTGGAACAGTGTCATAGTTTCTGCTAAGTTTGGGTCACATTGGTTACTGTTTGATGAAGTTATAACATTTTTTAAAATACGTTGTAAAATTACCAAAAATGAAGGGATGTGATCTAACTATCAAATTGTGAAAAAGTAATCTGATCAAATCCATGTTTTTTCTGCAGAATTGGACAAACGGAGGACTATCGATTGAAACACGTCATTTTAGAACCATTGATAAGGTTTCCAATGTTCCAGAAGCGCATTTCTCGATATATAGAACAGTACAAAATTAATTGTGTGGAATTGCTGTCTGAAAAAGCAGCACGAAGCTGTCAGGTCGCAGTAGTCTGTTGTTCTTAAAATATTAATAATGCTATGTCAAAGTTCGAACGGTGAAACTGAACAAAAATAAACTACACAATAAAAGCAATGTTACGCGGTTAGACTCATACGAAGACAAACGAGTGCCAGCGCTACCGTTACGTGTATAACCATCTACGACAGAGGGTCTAGAAAGCAGGCCAAATATATCCAAATATAGTGAAACATGACATTACGCGGAATGCTATAGTCCAAATCTCGGGGTGTCTGGACGGAACTATGCGACAACCTGGAAGATTTTCTAGGGACAGTAGATAGAGCACATAGCACCAAGTTATTCAATACTTGGACAATAAGCATACGAAGGAAAATAAAACAAGGCAATGTAGTTCAAAATTGACACCGGTGTAGTTTTCAAATGTATTTCATGTTAGCAGTTTCTTTTGACGCAATTCAGGTTAGGGAAACTAATAAAAACACATTGTGTTCATAAGTAAATTTATGTGTACAATCGAATGTCGAAGCACCTTGAGTTTTCAAAATGTATATGTTGTGAACAGTTTTTTCCTGGTCGACCTTTGATTCATGATTTCGGGATTATAATAGAGACAGCCATAATCGTTTTTTAAAAACGTGACGTTCAAACATTATCCCAATACGGTCCCTCGGTTGTTTAACGGGTTAACATCTTTTTACGGTTGCGGTGAGATAATTCATCAGAAACTTTATCAAATCTTGAAGTCAGTGGCGTGCACAGCTCGATATCTGACTGAACTTTGGCGAATGTATGCCCAAATAGAGGAAAATGACACTCCGTTTACTTGTGTCTGTGGAATATATTTGAATTTCTTGACAGATCCACAGTCGCCTTATTCCTTTATCAAGTAGAAACCGACCTGACGGAGTTACCTCCCAGAATTTAGAGATTTAAAATAAGAGTCATGCGATTTAAATACTTGGTCAGTTAAACACCCGGCTGTAAACTGATCATAGCTGACTGTTTATCTAGAGCGCCCCTGTCTACACCTTGTAAAGCTGACATCGCGATTAATCGAGAGGAGAATGCTTACGCAAACACAGTAATAAAGACTTTAACAGCTTCCTCTCATCGTCTGGAGCAGATAAAATCTCATGAGAATGGAGATGTTGAGATGTTGTTTGTAGAAGTCTTGTTGTTGTTTTTTTTTGCAATAAGGAATGACCAGATAAATATGCACTTGATGTAATCATGACTCTATGCTGGCCAATGGGAATGAAGTTAAAAGCTCAAAGTGAGTTTCTTATGAAATTGGTATTATGACAATTACTGAAGTTATACTATCTAAATACTTTAAACGTTTATGAAGATCATCGGGAAGCACTAAGTGCACAGAAAGCAATAAAACTTCCGTGCAGTGGTTAGGTTTTAGTTCTACACTTGAAACTCTGGTCAAATCCTGTCAAAGTTACATTTTTGAGCATACCAATCATCATGTAGAGCAGCTGTTGCCTTTAGAATTCACTAGTCGGCCTTTCCAGTGCATAGCATCCGGTTCTTTCGATCGGCCAGACACGGTTCTTTGTTGTTGACTACTTTTGAGGTACATTGACAATGCCCATCTACGCAAAGTAGATTACACCGCTTTGAACATTAATTTGAAATCAATATTTTCGCAGTCCGGTATTCCAAAGAAATCCTAAATTTCGCTCTTCTGGCATTATGAAAGACACTGTTCCATAACGTTTTCAGTGCAAGAGATATGTTAATGTAACCTTAAATAACAATCAGCAGTTCCAGTTTAATCAAATACCAGAAAAAAGCTGCCATTAAAGTAAGAATCGAAGTAGAATAGGAGACAATTAATATAGATAATTCAGATACAGTACCTTAAATACTGAATACCAGAACTATACAAAACAATACCAAATCATTTACAGAACAAGATTTTGGCGTTTGTCTATATCTGAGCTACCAGATGAATTGGATGTGTAAATAAATGTGAGATCATTCTTTGATTACTTTTCACAAAGTGAACATTGTTTACCTTAACATTTTTTAAGACGCTTGTCTGATAAAATCAGGTGTAAGTCTGACTATGAATCCAAGGGCTGCGAGTTTGAATCCTCGCGCAGCCCTAGTATCCGTGATAGAATACAATATTGCGTCTAATTGTCATCCGTCTCTCACCACTGATGCAAGTGGGAAAGTTATGAAGATGGTAGTGCTGGAACATTAGTAATTGATACAGAAATTTACGGGTGCCTTAATGTCAGTCATTAATGTGATGGTTGACTTATTTATACTTTGTCGTAAACAATGATTTCACTGAACAATAAAATGCTTTCGTTGTAATAATAAAATCCACACATATAAAATTCTTATTTTGAACTGTCCTATAAACTCGACAGACCTGTACATTTGACAGACACCTTTATCAAATGATAAAAAAATGGAGGGAAATGAATTCATATTTTGAAAATATCTAAATAAAGTGTGACTATTTTATGTGAACGTGGACAATTATAAACGTTTGTTTAATTCAAGTGATTGATTTTATTTGTGTATTTTTTTTTTTGTTTGTTTGCTTTGTTTTATATATGAAACAAAACAGCAAGATCTGCTTACTTGTGAATTCCTTTGCCTCGCTTTGGATCATTTTCTTTGTCTCTTTGAATTTCAACCTCGAGTTCATGTTCAAGTTTTTCTACGGAACTGTAAGCTTTTGCAAAGGCTAATGACCCAGCTGCGAGCATCTGAAAACAGATAAAAGTATTTATGAATAAATACCATATAGTGTTATGTTTCATTTGGGAGGCTACTGTGAAGCTAAAACATGTTCAGATTTGTTTTAGAGTGTAAAACGGTCATATCTCGCCTCGCCAGGGACCGTAACATAGCAGTGACATACGAGCACACTCATTAGTTGCTTCAGCGAAAGTTGAACACGTCACATTTTTTGTAAACACATTAGTGATGTTGCTCGTATGAAATGTGGAACAGACAAGGAATTCCATGTTTTTGCATAAGTGGATGTCAAATACCGGGGTAGATAATGATTCGTTTGGAGATAAGATGGAAAGCCATATAATGTCACCTACTTTGACTAATAGATAAATAATTTTGTGTAACTAAATTTATATATACATGTAAATCAATGTATATGAACCTATTCATATATATTGCATGCTGTAATGTATATATAGGTCTAATCGTCTAATTGTAGTACATAGCCGTAATAAATATAAATTTTAGTTATAGTTTATGCCTGCATGTTTCACATACAACAAACTTAAAATCACATAGAAGGCATTTCATTTTTCGGCTTTTTTCTGGACAAGCTAATGCTAATATACAATGTAAACGGTTGCAGTAAAATTCGCAATAGAACGAAGCTAATGCTAATATACAATGTAAACGGTTGCAGTAAGATTCGCAACAGAACGAAGCTAATGCTAATATACAATGTAAACGGTTGCAGTACGATTCGCAAAAGAACGAAGCTAATGCTAATATACAATGTAAACGGTTGCAGTAAGATTCGCAACAGAAAGGAGCTAATGCTAATATACAATGTAAACGGTTGCAGTCAGATTCGCAATAGAACGAAGCTAATGCTAATATACAATGTAAACGGTTGCAGTAAGATTCGCACCAGAACGAAGCTAATGCTAATATACAATGTAAACGGTTGCAGTAAGATTCGTAACAGAACGAAGCTAATGCTAATATACAATGTAAACGTTGCAGTAAGATTCGCAACAGAACGAAGCTAATGCTAATATACAATGTAAACGGTTGCAGTAAGATTCGCAACAGAACGAAGCTAATGCTAATATACAATGTAAACGGTTGCAGTTAGATTCGCAATAGAACGAAGCTAATGCTAATATACAATGTAAACGGTTGCAGTAAGATTTGCAACAGAACGAAGCTAATGCTAATATACAATGTAAACGGTTGCAGTAAAATTCGCAATAGAACGAAGCTAATGCTAATATACAATGTAAACGGTTGCAGTAAGATTCGCAACAGAACGAAGCTAATGCTAATATACAATGTAAACGGTTGCAGTAAGATTCGCAACAGAACGAAGCTAATGCTAATATACAATGTAAACGGTTGCAGTAAGATTCGCAGTAGAACGAAGCTAATGCTAATATACAATGTAAACGGTTGCAGTAAGATTCGCAGTAGAACGAAGCTAATGCTAATATACAATGTAAACGGTTGCAGTAAGATTCGCAACAGAATGAAGCTAATGCTAATATACAATGTAAACGGTTGCAGTAAGATTCGCAGTAGAACGAAGCTAATGCTAGTATACAATTTTAACGGTTGCAGTAAGATTCGCAATAGAACGAAGCTAATGCTAATATACAATGTAAACGGTTGCAGTAAGATTTGCAATAGAACGAAGCTAATGCTAATATACGATGTAAACGGTTGCAGTAAGATTCGCAACAGAACGAAGCTAATGCTAATATACAATGTAAACGATTGCAGTAAGATTCGCAGTAGAACGAAGCTAATGCTAATATACAATGTAAACGGTTGCAGTAAAATTCGCAGTAGAACGAAGCTAATGCTAATATACAATGTAAACGGTTGCAGTAAGATTCGCAACAGAACGAAGCTAATGCTAATATACAATTTAAACGGTTGCAGTAAAGATTCGCAGTAGAACGAAGCTAATGCTAATATACAATTTTAACGGTTGCAGTAAGATTCGCAATAGAACAAAGCTAATGCTAATATACAATGTAAACGGTTGCAGTAAGATTCGCAACAGAACGAAGCTAATGCTAATATACAATGTAAACGGTTGCAGTAAGATTCGCAGTAGAACGAAGCTAATGCTAATATACAATTTTAACGGTTGCAGTAAGATTCGCAATAGAACGAAGCTAATGCTAATATACAATGTAAACGGTTGCAGTAAGATTCGCAATAGAACGAAGCTAATGCTAAAATACAATGTAAACGGTTGCAGTAAGATTCGCAAGAGAACGAAGCTAATGCTAATATACAATGTAAACGGTTGCAGTAAGATTCGCAATAGAACGAAGCTAATGCTAATATACAATGTAAACGGTTGCAGTAAGATTCGCAATAGAACGAAAATAATGCTAATATACAATGTAAACGGTTGCAGTAAGATTTGCAATAGAACGAAGCTAATGCTAATATACAATGTAAACGGTTGCAGTAAGATTCGCAACAGAAAGAAGCTAATGCTAATATACAATGTAAACGGTTGCAGTAAGATTCGCAACAGAACGAAGCTAATGCTGATATACAATGTTAACGGTTGCAGTAAGATTCGCAATAGAACGAAGCTAATGCTAATATACAATGTAAACGGTTGCAGTAAGATTTGCAACAGAACGAAGCTAATGCTACTATACAATGTAAACGGTTGCAGTAAGATTCGCAATAGAACGAAGCTAATGCTAATATACAATGTAAACGGTTGCAGTAAGATTCGCAACAGAAAGAAGCTAATGCTAATATACAATGTAAACGGTTGCAGTAAGATTCGCAACAGAACGAAGCTAATGCTGATATACAATGTTAACGGTTGCAGTAAGATTCGCAATAGAACGAAGCTAATGCTAATATACAATGTAAACGGTTGCAGTAAGATTTGCAACAGAACGAAGCTAATGCTACTATACAATGTAAACGGTTGCAGTAAGATTCGCAAGAAAACGAAGCTAATGCTAATATACAATGTAAACGGTTGCAGTAAGATTCGCATGAGAACGAAGCTAATGCTTATATTCAATGTAAACGGTTGCAGTAAGATTCGCAACAGAACGAAGCTAATGCTAATATACAATGTAAACGGTTGCAGTAAGATTCGCACCAGAACGAAGCTAATGCTAATATACAATGTAAACGGTTGCAGTAAGATTCGCAGTAGAACGAAGCTAATGCTAATATACAATGTAAACGGTTGCAGTAAGATTCGCACCAGAACGAAGCTAATGCTAATATACAATGTAAACGGTTGCAGTAAGATTCGCAGTAGAACGAAGCTAATGCTAATATACAATGTAAACGGTTGCAGTAAGATTCGCAATAGAACGAAGCTAATGCTAATATACAATGTAAACGGTTGCAGTAAGATTCGCACCAGAACGAAGCTAATGCAGCATAGCATGAGGTTACGTAAATGTATATATCTTTAGACAAAACATCAAACCTGACAGGAAACGTGACATGTTATGAAATTACTTTCCTATAACAAAGAAAAGCTTATTTAGCGAAATGATACAGAGGGTAGCTGAGAGGAAATATTGTTGAAAAAATGTGTATTTTGTATAGGTTCATCTTATAGACTTTTCTTAAACTAGTTCAAGAAAGATTAGTTTGATGAAAGCAAGTAACAGAGCGAAAGAACTAAACCATTTTATGGCACCAATAGTTTTCTAAAAATATAATAACAAACGATTCAAAAATATGATTTATAAACCTTTGCAATATAGTAGTTTTCATCCTTATACGGTATAATGTAACGTGGCCAGACATTACATGCCATTGTTTCAGTAAAAGTAATATCAGAAGTGTTATTTATGGTTGAAGGGAAGCGAATGCACCGATTTGTTCATCACAAAACACATAGGATAATGGCCAATATCGTCTGCAAGCACTTTGTTCCATTAACCAAATGTCAATCTCAAATCAAAAGTTATCAAAAATGATGTTTTCAATATAACATTACTAATAATCAAGTTGAACGACATTTATACCAAATCACAAGTTAATATAGTACAAAGTTATATTTATGGAGAAAGGCCGGCGGTATATAGAGCACGCAATTGGTTAAAACGGCATTAAAGTCTAATTAAACAAAACAACAGCATAAAGCATTTCAAAAATATGTCATGAAGTTATAAACGGCTATCATTAAAATATACAAAGCATTTTGTTTTCGTAAAAAATGTTGCACCCCCTTTTTCTCAACGGTAACATGATTCCTACGCTAAAAAGAGTTCTATTAATTTGGTTTGAGATATTTTCAAAATGAATCATAGTGGTTATGATTTCTTGCTGCAGATGCGTAGAGCACAAGCTGGCATAGCATTAACTGCAATAAGACGTCACAGGTGTTAAAGAAGTGACGTTTATAGGATTAAAACAGATGCATGTCTTTTGAGCATTTGAGGACTTCTTTTTTAAAACAACTCTTAGGGTATCACTGCACCATCGTTAAAACAAACAAAGCTGGTCAACCTAACAGTTAGTGTGTGATTTTATGTTGGGCATGCAATCCTGCTATGCACAAAAAAATATGTTAAAACAAATCCTATGTGGAATATCTTTTACAGTGGAATTTCTAGACCATATTATATGGAACGAAAAACAAATAAATAACTGTATAGTGATACCTTAAAGTTCTCGAAAACCTTGAGTTATGCTGATTTAAGAAAGAACCGAAACATTAAAAAAGTTAATAGAAAAGAGAATGAGTTGGAACTCATTAACATAATTATTTAAACCGGCGACTAATTAAATGACGACAAACGTGGTTGAAATGAGTTTTAAACCCATTAAGAGCTGCGAGAAAGTTAAGTTTGAATGATGAATGAGATTGAGCTATACACAGTATATTATTGATTGGTTTGCATTTTTGTAACCACAAACTATGCTTAAAAAGCAGATGTCAATATCTTCACGTTCTTTGATTGATGGGCAATCTATTATAAAATAATCTTCAACATTCGTCGTGAAGTCTTGAAGTGCGAAAATTAGAACAAATCGATACAACGGATGGAGAAAATGGAGTAATTTTACAAACTCAATAAGATACACACTCGGTCATATTGGCAAATATATTAAATTGCGTTATTATGTTTTCTCTTGTCGGTTCATTTTCTACGCTATGTACTATCAAAAAACGAGATCACCATTGATTGTAGCAGTTTATTGCAATTTGTCTGTGATAGTAGAACAATATATTGTATTGTATTACATTGCGTTGCTTTGAATTGCATTGCATTGCATTGTATTTCTGTCATACACTTACTGTGTCAATTTCACTTTGAAAATTAAGGCAGCAAACAAAGGCATAAAATCCCACCTATTTACGTCAAACTGACAATAATACCGTTTACGACCGGGGTCATGTCACTAACCAACAACTCCAAGAATACCTACAAAACATCTCTGGGATATTTTCGTTTGAGAACGACCCCTATCTTGGATATTTCAGACAAAATCATTGTATCTAATTGTATTGGACATTTCTATGGTTTACGCCATGGACATGCACACGCTGTTGTATCTGTAAGAGAGTACAGCAGCGGGGTTACTTTTATTTACATTTTCTCAATCCATGATATGACGATGTGTACTCCGGACCTACAGATTAAGGAGGTAGAAATAAAAGTTTATTGATATTTTCTTTCTTTTTTCAGGGTTTTATACTGCAGAGATTTTTTTTCCTAGCATGAGTTAAATGGTCAGTATTTTAGAAATCACCATTTAATGCTGATACCAGCTTTCCGGACAATTCTGTGTCATTTCAGAATTATTCGAACCTGCATCGTGGGCGAATAGTTAACATATTATTATTGATATTGATAGGTCTCAAAAAAAGCATTGAATTAAAAAAAAAACTGGAAATGTATGTTGTTTTTCCCTTTATAATTCGCATATCCTGAACCAGTAAGAGAATTTGAGCTCAGACACATGCGCCAGATTTTCTTCCCTTTATAATTGCATATCTTGAACCAGTAAGAATTTGAGACCAGACACATGCTGCAGATTTTGTATTTCACTGTGTTTTGGACATATATATTACAATGGACCCCTATGGGAAATGTAATAGTGGTGTGAGATAGTAAGCTTCTCAGTGGCGAGGTTTGGTACTGATCGTTAAAAAGATCTTGTTGACTCTGTTATATATATATGTATACGAATAATGTTAAAAAATATAAATCTGCGAACAAGTTAATATTTAAAAGGTAAGTATAATTGGGAAATACTTCCTACCACAATGCCATAACAAAGACATACGTGCTTCTTTAAGAAATTCTATAAAAAGTAAAAGAAGTATGTGGTCTAAGTAAATTAGATACAAATATTTTCTTTCACATATCACATAAGTAAAAAAATTCATTCATCATTTAATTTTCGGCCATCTGGTATCGTATTCACCAACCATTCTCAAGAGTATTCTTAGACTTGAACTCAAAAATGAATTTTGAAAAACACATTTAGAGACGATTCTTTAGGCATAAATTGCAAGCATGCAGGTACACCTTATATATAGTCAGATAAACTCTTATAATTATTATATCTGGTATGGTAAACTTGATATCTAAGGTCTAAGAATATTCTCAAGAATGGTTGGTGAATATCACCCCTGGTCTGTATCAAAATGAAAAGCTTTTGTCCCAGCTAAAAAACATCAAATTTAATGTCACTTGTTTTTTTAGGTTTTTTTTGCTATGAGGACGTGACGTTATATCCTTTAGAAACAACGTCAAAAGAAGTAACGTCATTTCCCGCAATAAACATTAAGGAAGTTTAATTCAAAATTTATATTTAAAATTTCAACCATGTGGGTATTTTGTTGCGAGTTTCCTCTCTCATCAACTATCTGTCTATGAAGCACGACCTTTTTGATATAGCTTTTGCAACACAACACCTTTAAAGTCTATATCAGAATGTCCTTCAAAGATATAATATACATATTAAATTAATTCAAATAAAAGTATAATATCAACAATAATAAATATGTAATTACTGATTCGCTATAAGCAAATAGTGTATCCAAGAAAGAGAGAAAGAAAGACTCGGTCATTGAGTTTGTTTTTGTTGGGAAATAAAAATTCAGGAACTTTTCACACTTATCACTGATTCTAACGGTATTCGATTAAATTTTGAGAGCCACATTAAATAAGCAAATGCTCAATTGACCGAAAAGATTGAGTTAAAACACCCGGAATTGACCTTTGACTTCATATTCATATTTTGAGGGTACTGTTTAGCAAGACCTGTGTCTCTTCTACTAGCGTACTTGTTCTATCAAGTCGTTTTGCAACACATTAGTCTAACGAGTACACGTTAATACTTAAACTACATTACTTTTTCGAAAATATAATTTCTCTGACGACATACTTTGTGACAGACGACAACTTTCCATGTGTACTGTTTTCAGACAAAAAAAACGTTCATGTGTGTATTATATTGACTGGTATAGAACTGAAGATTATGTGAAAAACGACGTCTGCACTTCGATCTATATTTAGAAGTTAATATCAGAATGCAATCGGTAATTCTATATAGACTTAGTGGAACGTTTGTACAGCACATTTCTAGCGTGAACGATAGTTTCTTATCTGTCATTTAACTTGGCTTCTTCTCTAGGAAAGGTTGTTTATTGTTCAGCTGATTATTTATACCTCTGGAACAGAAAACATGTATGTCCTGGGTGTTTGTATTTATTTCTATATTTAGAAGAGCATCGGCTTTTCGTGAAAGATATATAACTCTTGGCGTCGTCGCAAATTAGAGCTAGTCGCTTCCGATTGACGTCACGAAATGATGTTGTGTACATTACTTTATTTATTAAAGACCAATAATAGGATGTAGGTAAATGATAGGACACAGATATATATATATATAGCAAGACATTGAAAACTGAACCAATAGGAACGCACGAGCACACATACAATTGCCATCACCGTATATATGGACATTATAAAACTATTTACCGGCTTATGGTTTTGGGTTGAAATTAAATGCCATGCACATACTCTGATATAGTATTTTCATCATTGTCTTGTTGTTATATGATATTATTTAGCGCACCAGCAGCAGCCTGGGTAATATGACATATGGATATATTCCTAACTAGAGTATCGTTATTGTGATGCGGCTACGGGGTACGAGTGAGCTGGATATGTTCCTGACTAGCGTATCGTTATTGTGATGTGACTACAGGGTACGAGTGAGCTGGATATATTCCTGACTAGCGTATCGTTATTGTGATGTGACTATGGGGTACGAGTGAGCTGGATATATTCCTGACTAGCGTATCGTTATTGTGATGTGACTACGGGGTATGAGTGAGCACGATATGTTCCTGACTAGCGTATCGTTATTGTGATGTGACTACGGGGTACGAGTGAGCTGGATATGTTCCTGACTAGCGTATCGTTATTGTGATGTGACTACGGGGTACGAGTGAGCTGGATATGTTCCTGACTAGCGTATCGTTATTGTGATGTGACTATGGGGTACGAATGAGCTGGAAATATTTCTGACTAGCGTATCGTTATTGTGATGTGACTACGGGGTACGAGTGAGCTGGATATATTCCTGACTAGCGTATCGTTATTGTGATGTGACTATGGGGTACGAATGAGCTGGAAATATTCCTGACTAGCGTATTTTTATTGTGATGTGACTATGGGGTACGAGTGAGCTGGATATATTCCTGACTAGCGTATCGTTATTGTGATGTGACTACGGGGTACGAGTGAGCACGATATGTTCCTGACTAGCGTATCGTTATTGTGATGTGACTACGGGGTACGAGTGAGCTTGATATGTTCCTGACTAGCGTATCGTTATTGTGATGTGACTACGGGGTACGAGTGAGCTGGATATGTTCCTGACTAGCGTATCGTTATTGTGATGTGACTATGGGGTACGAATGAGCAGGAAATATTCCTGACTAGCGTATCGTTATTGTGATGTGACTACGGGGTACGAGTGAGCTGGATATATTCCTGACTAGCGTATCGTTATTGTGATGTGACTATGGGGTACGAATGAGCTGGAAATATTCCTGACTAGCGTATCGTTATTGTGATGTGACTACGGGATACGAGTGAGCTGGATATGTTCCTGACTAGCGTATCGTTATTGTGATGTGACTATGGGGTACGAATGAGCTGGAAATATTCCTGACTAGCGTATCGTTATTGTGATGTGACTACGGGGTACGAGTGAGCTGGATATATTCCTGACTAGCGTATCGTTATTGTGATGTGACTATGGGGTACAAATGAGCTGGAAGTATTCCTGACTAGCGTATCGTTATTGTGATGTGACTACGGGGTACGAGTGAGCTGGATATATTCCTTACTAGCGTATCGTTATTGTGATGTGACTATGGGGTACGAATGAGCTGGAAATATTCCTGACTAGCGTATCGTTATTGTGATGTGACTACGGGGTACGAGTGAGCACGATATGTTCCTGACTAGCGTATCGTTATTGTGATGTGACTACGGGGTACGAGTGAGCTGGATATGTTCCTGACTAGCGTATCGTTATTGTGATGTGACTATGGGGTACAAATGAGCTGGAAATATTCCTGACTAGCGTATCGTTATTGTGATGTGACTACGGAGTACGAGTGAGCTGGATATATTCCTTACTAGCGTATCGTTATTGTGATGTGACTATGGGGTACGAATGAGCTGGAAATATTCCTGACTAGCGTATCGTTATTGTGATGTGACTACGGGGTACGAGTGAGCTGGATATGTTCCTGACTAGCGTATCGTTATTGTGATGTGGCTACGGGGTACGAATGAGCTGGAAATATTCCTGACTAGCGTATCGTTATTTTGATGTGACTATGGGGTACGAGTGAGCTGGATATGTTCCTGACTAGCGTATCGTTATTGTGATGTGGCTACGGGGTACGAATGAGCTGGAAATATTCCTGACTAGCGTCTCTTTATTGTGATGTGGCTACGTGGTACGAGTGAGCTGGATATGTTCCTGACTAGCGTATCTTTATTGTGATGTGACTAATGGGTACGAGTGAGCTGGATATATTCCTGACTAGCATATCTTTATTGTGATGTGACTACGGGGTACGAGTGAGCTGGATATGTTCCTGACTAGCGTATCGCTATTGTGATGTGGCTACGGGGTACGAGTGAGCACGATATATTCCTGACTAGCGTATCGTTATTGTGATGTGACTACGGGGTACGAGTGAGCTGGATATATTCCTGACTAGAGTATCGTTATTGTGATGTGGCTACGGGGTACGAGTGAGCTGGATATATTCCTGACTAGCGTATCTTTATTGTGATGTGACTACGGGGTACGAGTGAGCTGGATATATTCCTGACTAGCGTATCGTTATTGTGATGTGACTACGGGGTACGAGTGAGCTGGATATATTCCTGACTAGCGTATCTTTATTGTGATGTGACTACGGGGTACGAGTGAGCTGGATATATTCCTGACTAGCGTATCGTTATTGTGATGTGGCTACGGGGTACGAGTGAGCTGGATATATCACTGACTAGCGTATCTTTATTGAGATGTGACTACGGGGTACGGGTGAGCTGGATATGTTCCTGACTAGCGTATCTTTATTGAGATTTGACTACGGGGTACGAGTGAGCTGGATATATTCCTGACTAGCGTATCTTTATTGTGATGTGACTACGGGGTACAAGTGAGCTGGATATATTCCTGACTAGAGTATCTTTATTGTGATGTGGCTACGGGGTACGAGTGAGCTGGATATATCACTGACTAGCGTATCTTTATTGAGATGTGACTACGGGGTACGAGTGAGCTGGATATATTCC
Organism: Panopea generosa; assembly: GCA_029582155.1. Taxonomy (NCBI): domain Eukaryota; kingdom Metazoa; phylum Mollusca; class Bivalvia; order Adapedonta; family Hiatellidae; genus Panopea; species Panopea generosa. Next base: position 60,244,040 of record CM055902.1, read on the forward strand.
TGACTAGCGTATCGTTATTGTGATGTGGCTACGGGGTACGAGTGAGCTGGATATATTCCTGACTAGCGTATCTTTATTGAGATATGACTACGGTGTACGAGTGCGCTGGATATATTCCTGACTATAGTATCGTTATTGTGATGTGGCTACGGAGTACGAGTAAGCTGGATATGTTCCTGACTAGAGTATCGTTATTGTGATGTGACTACGGGGTACGAGTGAGCTGGATATGTTCCTGACTAGCGTATCGTTATTGTGATGTGGCTACGGGGTACGAGTGAGCTGGATATGTTCCTGACTAGCGTATCGTTATTGTGATGTGGCTACGGGGTACGAGCGAGCTGGATATATTCCTGACTAGCGTATCGTTATTGTGATGTGACTACGAGGTACGAGTGAGCTGGATATGTTCCTGACTAGCGTATCGTTATTATGATATGGCTAAGGGCTACGAGTGAGCTGGATATATTCCTAAAAAAACACGCGGTTATGTGACGGCCTTTGCTCTCGCTTTGTATGTATGTTGAACTTGTACTTTGAGTATAATATGAATAAATTGTTATAAAATAAATGAAATACAGTAGATGTTTTTATATTTTATCCACAATAAAATAAAGCTTGTAAATATTGCTAAATTTCAGAGTGCGCGCGCGCGTATGTGTGTGTGTGTGTTTATATTGTTGACAATTGCCAAATGTATAGGGTTGCTGAATAACTGCCAATACAATCAATTGAATTGCATTGGAATGTATTGGCACTGATGTGATAAAAGTGGCATTTGAATATTATGTTTCCTGTTGACCAGAAATGTTCTTACATTTGCAAAGAGACATCATGAACACCCCTCGTACAGTTTTCGTCTCGTCAAGATTATGGGATGATGCACGTATTTCCAGCCAAAGTCAATTTATTGGAAAACATCGTTCAAACACTGGTATCCGTCTTATCAATCGAAAGATTATTAAGGTTCTCTGACGCAATTATACACTATAGCAGTTTCAATAAACTGTGAACGTGTCTCACTCAAGTCTCAACTTATCAAACTACAGAAATTGACACCATTGAATGAATTGTATTGTGTGTGTGTGTGTGTGTGTGTGTGTGTGTGTGTGTGTGTGTTAAGTACAAAGTTTATACATAGGCCATTATCGAACGAATTGAGCAAAAGTTGAATGCAAAACTGTATAACTGTCTGTTTACACTAATGGATTTGTTTGTTGTTGTTTTTTAGTTTTAGTTTTAGTCTCGTTTTTGTAACAGTTGTTGTTGTGTCTGTGTGCTTTATGGTGTTGTTGGCGGTGGTAATGATAGAGACAAAGAAAAAAAAACAGTTATAAATTTGACTTATTGAACATTCCGTTCATAAAATGAACGAACACAACAAAAAACGTAAAGCATTTCTAGTAGCATTTCTAGTAGCTATTTATTGTAACTATAGAAACTATGCATAGACGCTATTTACAAACATACTAAAGACATGCCAGTTCCAAGCAAACCAGACGCTCCTAGCTCCTTACCATTTTGTAAATGTAACAGAAGCTAATTAATCTAAACACAACATCAAAGAATGTAAGACGTATCATCTTGGAAAAAATTGAACTATCAGCATACTCCGAACCATTGTAAGAGCTGCACTTGTTTTTTACGGTGTAGATGGTGCATACGGTGTACGTGCATTTGTATGGTTTTAATAGATATGACAGGATTGTATCATTCGAAATTCCTCGGTCCATACTTGAGCGTACTATATATTCCGAATGTGCGAAATTGTATTTTTTCTCATTCTTAACTAAACTACTTTGTTTTCCATATTCTACATAAAGGGTTAACATACAATATGATGCCTTGATAACTCGAATATGTTAAGATGGACACAAGGAAACAAATTGCAAAAGCAATTCCATAACCATCTCCTCCCCACTACACCTCTTAGATAAAAAAAACACAAACGCAACAACAATAATATAGAAAATAGCAAAAATGAATATGACATTACGTATAAAATACATGTGTTACTGTAGCCTAAACAATACGGTTTCACATACTTTATTTAAAAATTATTTATTATACATCGATTGTGAAACTCGTTATTTCAACTTACACAAATGATGCCAAGTCATCCTGGATAGAAACAGTACTACGCTTATGCTGATAACGTGTTTTGCGGAAAGACACAACACACAGCGTTGCGGAGGATCGAACCGACGGTCTTATGCTCTACCCCTTTATCGACATACAAACTGTCACGCATACATTATAACGATTGCTGAATAATGCAAACTGTTGTCCGCCTCGCATACGGAAGGTCTCGGTTCGATCCCAGGTAGGACATAACAAAAACTTGAAATTGGTAGTAGAAGCTTCCTCGCTTGGCGCTCAGCATTTAAAGGATAGTTCTAGGTATGGTTGGCCAAGTGTCAGTTAAGTGCGACTAGGTTGGACATCGTACCATTTGTCTGTGGCATGATTCTTAGGTGTTGCAGCGTTTTGAATACTGTCTCAAGTAGGCACCGCCGCGATACAACTGAAAACTTGTTGAAAGCGACGCTAAGCACCATACATTACAACAACAACAACAACAACAATCAGTTTATCTTTATAAATGTCATTACTCACAAGCTGTCCCCTTAGTAGAATAATGTGTTGTTTTATATGCATGTTATGGTCATGTGAACATTGTCTTAGTGCCGCTTTAGGGCAAATTTTTAATAATATGATAGCTTCCTAGCAAATTGTATTTCATTTATAATAATTGCTAATCTGCTATTAAAGATATATATGAGATTAGTTGCTTGATTATAATACCCGTCCGGTCCCTAATTTTCATGCAGCGCCCGAGGTAATTAAAGAATTAAATATATGATAATAACTTTTAAAAAGAAATAAGAATAATAAAAAAATGAAATTATCTAGCCCCCACCCACCCTCATCCTACTTTAAGAATAATTTCGATGAGAATTTTGAAATAAATTTATAATGGCCTTACCAACCGATGTTGAATAATTGTAACAGGTCATTGTTAAAGTGCATTGTACAAATACACTGAAATAATAAGTTGCATAATTTTGAATATATGGCATAATAAAGTGGAGGAGAAAATTTAATATAACTCAAATAAATCAAGAAAGTTGCTTTCGAGCGTATGCCTTGACTTTCAAACTGTTTCCGATCGTAAAAATACTTCCTTGCGCATGTCAGTGACTCATACATAAAGAGTCATACGGCTTTATTTGATAAACGTTGCAAGATAATATAATATAATCAAATAAAAATGAAGTTGTTTTTGAAAACAACCAGCTAATCGAAATTGATTTCCTGTTGTGGACTTTTATACTACTATTTGACAGCGTTTGAAACGTTTAACATTGATTCACATTTGAAGCTTTGTGTTGCAATCGTAACATGAAGTGTTTGTACATTTGGTGTTAATCTATCCAGTGTATTTACCATTGTTCAACAGGTTTACCAAGTTAACAATTAAAACGTCTTTGTCATTGTTAAACAGAAATGACCTAGGTAAACAGAAATGACCTAGGTAAACGAATAAAATTGGCAAAGGGATTGTGTCCCATATTTGACAATGATAAGATCAGCTGTCGTGACATTAATTATCTCCATGTTTGCTGTTAATAATGCAATTGTTAACAGGAAGTAACGTAGGTAGCAGAAGTAGTGTGTTCGAATCAAACAAGTTTTATTTAGCTCCTCTACTTCATGTCATATCATACCGCTTGCCGTTCAAAGCCAAAATCTCTATTAGATTAAAACTAAATTGGTGGTAAAGCTAGTAAGATAAGATATTATTAGAATGACGATAAGATACGGGGTCAGTCAGTTTCAAAGCTTTTAGAAAAAAAGCCTGGTAAAATAGGCTTGTTATAGAAGGTAGTATTACTTTGCTATCTCAGTAGGTTTCATTCAAACTTATGATGTCCTAGTTTAAGAATATACATTAAGAAGACAAAATATGAACTTCATGCTCTATTGAGTGTATTATATTCAGTTTCTGTAGCTATCCTTAAGTAACAAAATCATTCAGAAAATAGCCAACTATAACTCGCATCAGCGAAATTAGATTTAAATTTGAAAATGGATATTGTGCTGTGATGAAACCATACACTTTTCAATGCCATAAAAGTGCTAAAACGTTTTGCGCCCGATAGTGAATATTCATGTAATATTTAAGATGCTTTTGTAGACGGAATTTGTTTTTAGCAAAGTTAAACATTATGAAAGTTGTTATCGATAGAGTGTCCCAGTTGGTTTGTTTTTGAGCATTATATTGTCACGTTGCTTTATGTCATATCGAAATTATTCTGAGCTAAACACATTTGTATGTGATTCCTGTCAAATGTATCATAAGTCAATCTTATTTTCCATCACAATGTTTCATTGATATTGTGTGCTTAAAATGAAAAACTAATAAGAGCCGCTCCCATTCATCTGATACTACAGAAACGTCAAATGTTAGATCTGAAGTGAAATATGCTTTATCTATCTGAATAGAACTTTAACAAAAATAATAACATAATAGTATATACATACTGAGATATTTTTTAGTTTATACTTATTGCAAAAGTGAGCTCAGAGATAATATGAATCGAGTCTGTTGCTTGGGAAGAGAAAGGACTGAGTGCTGATTTTAGAGATCATCAGGTCGAACTTGGACTCGAACCAACGACCGATAGTATCAAGTTAATATGATACTGTTGCTATATGTAGTTTCGTTGAAGATTTTTGTCTACAAGAAATGTCTATATATAACACCAGAGCATGTTAGGTACTTTTACTTAGGTACCATTGAACAACATATATGTGATACGGTAGTTACAGCATTGAACAATGAAGTACTAATCTGATAAGAGTGTCATATAAAACCTACTATGCCAGTCCCTCATATCTCCCGAATCTGTTAACCACCAATGTCCCACAATTTACAGCTATTGAACTCTTACTAAAATGTGACGTCATCAAACCATCAGTTGAAGCAATTGACCAATCAACGAGCTCAACTATGGCATTCACAGCATTGGTATTTAACGGACCCAATCGGGAAAGCTGGGACCGTACTACAGACTATAATAAGAAATTATGAAAACCCAAAACGTTACCAAGAAAAAAAAATTCAGATTGAAGTTCTTACTTTTGTTAGTTGCACCATGAGCATGTGTATGCTGCCATGTTTGTTTGAGAATAGTCTAGCAGGAATACAAATATTTACATTGTCTCGCCTTGTGGTGCAAAAGCGAAATAGGGAGTTGTGTGCACCCGGTAACCATGTTTCGTAGTGTTGTCGTCTGCCATTGACCATTCCATACCAAAGCGAAGACTAGACTTCAATTGCAATTTCTTCTGTGTATGAATTGCATTAACTATACATGTGTAATGGCCGTGTTCATTTTGCATTGGTGACTATGTCAGTTTATTTATTTCAAATCTACATCTCTGGTGGTTTATATACTAGTACTTTCTTAGTTTTGAAATCATACAATGAAACATACAATACCAATCATACTGTCCCTATCCCCGACACCACATGTATCCATTTCATCTGATATCAGTAAGAAATAAATTAGCGGTAGAATAACAACAATATTTACATAAATAGAAAAGTCACTGAACTGTAGTTTAAACAGAATATTGTTATTGACCACGGTTTGGTAACAATGCCTTAATAATATGTTGGTTGCTGTGTTTAAACTCCACACACGTCGTTCGAGTATGTAGTGAAATACATGTTTCTACATACAAACATGACGTAGATAGTTGCCGAAAAATTATTAGTTGCATAAATAAAGTGTGTTTGTATGGTGTTTAGCGCCGCTTTCAACTAGTGTTTAGTCATATTTGTGACGGTGTCTACTTGAAACAGTATTCAAAGCACTGTCATACTGGAGTATCATTCGACCAAACCTTAAAACTATTCTCTAAATGTTGACCGCCGAGCAGCGAGGAAGCATCTAATACAATTCTAGTATTTGGGTATAAATAACGATTCTTTGAGTATAAAAGTAATGATAGAACCGCTCAGCAAACAGTTTTTGTCACCTTTTTATAAATACATTGTCAATGGGCAATCAAAATGAATATCTTGCACAATTGCTGTAATTTCGTTTATTTTATAAGTAAAATAATTTACACTGCATACAATAATCATTTGCATTTTTTAAATTTAAAAAAAAAAACGTTTTTTAACCGAAGTGCAACTCATCAATCAAATATAGTTGATAAGGACAAACAGCGTAGTGTGACATAACACGGCGTCTTTATAGAAAACCAAATTATTCATATTTGTTGAATATTGTTTTAAACAATCGAATATTTGAACATGATAATGTCATCAGTAAACAAAAACACTGTAGAAATAAATCACAGTGACTTAATTTGCAGTTATATTCAGGTTTAAATACACAGTCGAATTCTGTTATTTGTTCTGTAAAATAAGGTTTAGGATTTCTACGATAAAACAAAATTTACGCATAGACATTTTTTTTAAAATTATTTGATTTCATAGCAGGAGTGTAGCCTTACACATAACTGCAAGGACATGTTGAAAACTCGCACTCAATGTATAGTTTATCAATAAAAATATAGTATCATTCAGAAGTTTATCGATGATTGCTAAAGTTTGAAGCCATTACTTTTATGGATTTGTGCTCTTGTTTACGGCGCATGTTTCAACCAAAGCTTTTTTAGATTTTGTGAATAAAGTTTTTGACGGGAAAAACTAATTAGTTGAATAGTCATTTTAGTGGTTTATACAAATAATTAATTTCTTTTTAAAAATATGATGCCAAAAGAGGAAGATAATTTTATTGGTTAAATGCAAATAGTAACATTTTGATGGGTAAAAATGTCTAAGAAAAAAATCAAATAATATATTATTGAGATGATATGTGTAATAATAAAAAGCTGATTTTTTATCGCAATATGTACGCCTATCATGCAGTTGTATTGCAAAACATGTCAATGTTGGCTGTTTTAACAATACTACATTTCAATTCAGTATTTGTTTAGGGAAAAAAAATGGAACTTTGGTTGAAATATGCGCCACAAATGTTATTTTATATTGAATGAAGTGTGACAAAATCATTAATATTTTCTATATGAGGAAATATTTTGTGCCAAAAGAGATGAATATTAAAAAATAATAAAAATAAAAGTTAGTCTACGCCTGAAAACAAGAGCAAAAAATAACAATATTGCACTATTAAAGTGAAAAAGAATGTTGCAGTCTACAGATTTCGCATTTTTTATTAGACGCTGATTTAATAAAAATATATGAGAGTGTCTAGTAAATGATTGCAATTTATTTGGCCATATTGAAACGCTGACTTATGGTTAATATCAGCTATAGGCAGAGCAACTCCGCGTCAGCTATGGTCAGGCCAGATTTAGAGCATTGTAGGAACGTGCTGAACAGTTGAAAAACGTTATCAATTCAGTTAAATACAAGTAAATTAATATGGCTTATAAACCGGTGTTTCCATTTAAAACAATGTGTATTTGTATAATATAAGAGTAGTTTAACATAAACCGTTAAACTCATATGTTTAAATTAACGTTACAGAATCAATCAAGAAAAAATTGAAAATAAAACATGTTCAAGTTCTTTTATCTTTTACTGTTATATAGAACATATCCAAAATTTAACAAACGCGGTAAAATTGGAAAAGTTTCTCCTTTTATTAGAAAACCTACATAATTTGTATTTAGCGTCTTCTACCGCTTCGTTCAGTACTTTCGATATTTGATTTGACATAATAATATAAACTAATATTTGCCTTTAAAATTGCCTTAAGTTCTTTATAACGCATTATATTATACATGATGAAAGTATTACGTGTGCGCCCAGTGTGAAATTAATTTTAATTTAATGTAGCAAACTATATTGGTACTTGGTACAGTCACGACCTGTTCATTGATTAATACAGTATAATGGACTTTACATATTGTATAACGAACTATATTTACGACATATGCATAAACAATATTTTTTTTCTATAGCGGTTTAGTAGGATGATGAATTAGCACATGCAAAAGGAAAGCTGGGCATATGTTTGATATCTCACTGTGGAATCCCAAAACATCAACATGCACTTTACCTTTATTTATTTTAGGACTGGAAGATCAAACTTGTGTTCTAAACAGATGTCATGATAAAAAAGTACTTGGAAAAATAGCTAATTTGATGGAGTGATTGACCAGAGTGGCTTACATGGCATAAACACAACATGACCATTAACTTTGAACGGCGAGTATAAATAAACGTTTTGCATACGTAGGAAATGTTTGTTTTTTTCTAAACAAAATACAGTAGAACTTCGTTGGTTCCAACACGGATGACTGTAACACGGCATATAGCTCGAACCACTTATCTGGACCTTGTTGAATTCCTGTTTCGATGTAAATACATCTACATGTATTGAATGATTGTGAACAATATCTGGCTCGAACAACCTATTAACTCGAACTATTTTGTCCAGTTCTGTCGGGTTCGATCTATCGAGGTTCTACTGTATCAGTTCTACAACAACAAAACTACGTGTAAATATTCAAGACAATAATGATTTCAAGTTGTAATTCGGACAGTTTCATTTGTTCTATAAGGATATCAAGAAGAGTGATATAACTTGCTTTTAAAATAATGCCTGTCCAGAGTATTCCAGGGAATCTTCAGTTAAGTAAAATTTGTTTTAGTGTGATTGTTATGTGTTATAAACATATGGCGTAACACGTGGTATTCCTTATCTGAAACCATGGAAACATAAATTGCCGGTTTACTGCTGTTGTGAACTATTTAACAAACATTCATATGTTGATATCTTTCTTTCAAACGTCTAAGCGCGCAAATGAAGCAAATGTAGGTTTATTGTTAAATGACATCATGAGGTGAAAAGTGTATATTTTTTTTAACAATTTAAATATGTTTGGAAGGTTGAATGACTGAGATGTTATCTGTCAATATCATTTGGTTCATTCCAGCGTATACTTTATAATGTTCGAGTATGTAAATGAAAGTCAAAATTAGCATATGCGTTGCATACTCAAAAGCTTGTACGTCCGGTCTAATTAAAACCACCACAACATTACGTAGATAACAACAAACATATTCATTATAAAACGAGGCAGTGTTGGTAACATATCACCGCTATATCAGCCTTTATGTTGGAGCGTCCGCAATAAAATTGCAAAAAAGTATTGTTTTTAAAATATTCACATGTAACCTAAATGTTTTAACGTATAAATGTTTTGTCACATTTCTGTTTATCTAAATCAAGCATTTATATACACCATTGGCCAACCCTCAAATACACGAAAAAAAAAGCATTTCACAATGTGTTATATATTCGTATTACTTTTTAAAGAGAAAGTCCCTAAAGTAAATTTACGTTGTGTATATGATTACAAGCAAAGGTTTCTTGGCTTAATTCTAATTCTAATAAAAGCTAGGAAAAATGTTAAAACCATCCGCTGTTTTCTCGTCTTGAGCAAAGCGATGAAGACAGATGCTAAAACATTATGCTCCCCTGAGAACGTTGTCCAGACGAATCTTACATCAGTTTACTTTTACACTGTACTATTTCAATCAACTTAAGTTTAGCAATGGGCCAAAGCCCCTTTGAATTCACTACTACATACTTACTTGACATCATTGCAAGATCTGTAACAGAACATACCAGAACATTCCTTTATTCCGACTTGTATTGTCATAATACCATACTTGCGTGCGTGCACACACACACACACACACACACACACACACACACACACACACACACCGACTTCCCTTAGATATTCGTGTTCGAATTAATGAGTTACGACTGTAGCATTTTCTAGGATCATTAAAATGAACATATACATTTGAAGTGATATTCATCTTCTATGACATCACGGTGCTATATGAATATATAATACATGAAGGCATGTAGCCTTGATTCTCCAAAGGGTAAATTTGTCCTCAGTCATTATCTCGACTGATGAGGAAAGTATGTCTGAATATCGTCATTATTTGTGTGAGAGGTGGGTCTCCCGATATACAACTTACTACTTTAATAACACATGTATACATGTACATGTATACATATCTTGACAAAAATATGAAAACAGATTATTACATTAAAATATTCATTTATCTCTACAACATCAAGTGTCATTATATTACAATATTTCAGTACATTATCACAGTATTTATAATTATTTAACAATTTAGTAACCTAATATTTAACTTGAATACTTATTATTCGTAGTACATACAGTTAAAACCCGTTATCTCGATATCGCTTAAGTCGATATTCTGGTAGTGTCGATATTTTCTGCCATGCTCAACTTTTCCTCTTCTTTGTGTTTGCAAATTTATTCCTTTTTTTTGGCAGTCAATCCAATATCGAGCCCGATTAGCTCAGTCGGTTAAAATCAATCCAGGGGTCGTGAGTTCGAAATCCCGCCAGGCAAAAGTCTCCGTGATGATTGATATACGACATTGTGTCTCATTATCATTCGTCTCTCGCCACTTATTCAAGTGGGAAAATTATCAGTAACTTGCGGAGATGGGGTGTGATCGAGTACTGGTAAATCCGAGGAAACTGTGGTTAGGTTAACTAATCGTCTGTTAGCCTTTGATGGCATAAAATGACGCTAAATATTCAATCAATCGATCCAATATCGAGATAACGAGTTTCCATTGAATATTGAAAAAGTAAGATAAAATGATTCAGAAATGAAAGTGAATCTTAAAGTGACATGCAATGCTAAGAAAGCCTATTAAAATGCGAGGACATATTTCCATCGTTGTCAGTGTAACGCTATTATTAAACAATCATTGGCCGCTATCAACATTTTCCATCATTTTAAGACACAAAGATCAGGGCTATTAAATAATGATTTATCAATCATTTGTACGGTCATAATTAAGAAATATTTTTCGTGAAAAATTTAACAGAATTCATTCAATAAAATTAAAGAAGCAAGCGAATCCATGTTGGTATAGTTGTTTCAATTGACAAATTGTATGCCGAGGAGCAATAAAAAAACGGTGTTATTAAATCACCCTGTTGCAAATCGTGAAATACATTATGCATGTTTGCCTTTAGATTAGCACGACAATATTTATAAAGAGGACATAAAAGAAAGTGTTTTTATTTGGGAGTGTTTATTCACGAAAGAGTATTTCAGAATACTAGTTCATACGGTTTCTTGATTAAATTCGTGTGTTGGAGGAAGTTTTAGAAAGGTAAGCATATTCTCATACTTACAAAGGTCTACCAAAGGGAGATCATTATCAGATTATCCGACGTAAGGATATCAAGCTCAGAATGTTTAACAAAGGGAGATCATTCTCAGACTGTCCGGCGTAAGGATATCAAGCTCAGAATGTTTAACAAAGGGAGATCATTCTCAGACTGTCCGACTTAAGGCTATCAAGCTCCGAATGTTTAACAAAGGGAGATCATTCTCAGATTGTCAGACAAAGGGATGTCATTTTTATACTGTATGACAAAGGGCAGATCATTCTCATACTATCTTACATGTACAAAGGGAAACATAATTTCAATCAAATTGAGGTCATTCTTATAGAGACATTACAGTATAAACAATGTAAGCCTTATCGGAATGGATTTTGAAATGGTACTATTCGATTAAAAAAATGGTTTTATTGGTTATTAAAGTAGTTATGTTCGGCTATTAAGTATTCGTAGTATTACAAAAAAGACTGATTGAATTCCAATCATCAAAATTACAAAAGACGCATTGAATTCCAGTTATCAAATTTACAAAAAAGAAATTGAATTCAAATCATCAAATGTACAAACAAGATCTATTGAATTCCAATCATCAAAATTACAAAAAATAACCATTGAATTTAAATTCAAAAGTACAAAAAGATCCATTGAATTGCAATCATCAAAATACACACTATATGGTTAAATTACGTGCATGGTATGTGATTGGTAAGGTATTCGGTAAACATGATCAGTGAATGGAGATAGAAACACGTGGCTAGTTATATAAACATCGTTATACCAGATATATACAAAAATGAAGCACATGTGTTATGAAACAAAAACACGGTTGTGTCAATAACACTAACACCGACTTCAAAAGGCTAGCAGCTAAACATCAACTGGGTAGATTGAACGTGATTTACGTGTACCCCTCTCCCCACACGCAACCTTTCAACCCCCTCCCAAAGTCTCATATCATAATAAGAGATAGTAGTAAATAAGATCACTCTCTTCCAACACAAAAATGTTCTCTTATTTATACGGAGCATATATATGTATAAGTGATAAACACATATAATTTATAATAAATAAATAATAAATAAAACAAATGATACTTTCACGTGCAACTTTTTTCTACTTGTGATGGTAAAATGATCCTTGCTCTACAAGCAGTCTGATCTATTTGGTTCAAAATATTTTCAAAATGGTTCATGGTTGTTTTACCAGATGATGCAATTGGGATCATTTGACGATTTCGTTTTCTAAAAGGGAAATTAGGATGTCAGTGGACTTTCACGGGACTGTCCTAACAAAGACAAAGCTGGTCAATCGACTAGTAATTCAGCATTTTTATGAGGAAAAAAATACCTTTAAAATATTACTACGTGGAATTTTCTTTTACCATGAAAATCCGAGACATTATTTTATATAGAACAAAGAGCAAAAATCAACTGTGTGATGTGACCTATACACAGATGCACTCCGCGACTTAACAGAAGCCCGAGCAGCAAAATAATAAGAACATGTGCCTTTAATTAAGCAAATGAGACTTGCTTGTGATCGTGTGAATTCGTCTCCTGTATTATGATATACACAAATCAAGTAATACAACCCAAAATAGAAGAATTTAAGCCACGAATATGCAAAACGAACTCTACTACGTGACAAGCACTAATGATAAAAACATCTGAATCATCATGTTACAGCCAAACATTGAAACAATTTGCGTTTATGATTTTCGCTCAAATACAGCCTTGAAGCAGGGAATGTGTTGGCATGCAACATTTTTTCTTGTAATAACCATTATTGATTACATGGATGGTGGTATTTGCATCCCCGTTTGTGTCAGTTTTATTTTCAAGTAACATTTTTAAGATAACTGAAATACAGTAAGAATACAAAAAAATTGTCAATTTCAAATCATCAAAAAATATATTACATTTCTTAACAATTGTTGGATTGAGATTATCATTTGCAAGAACTGCGTCAATGTGGCGTAGATTGATGTCGCAGTGAAACGAAAAATTCTAGTTATTGCAGTAGTAAGTCTTGGTTCTTGCCTTCAAGTCCGTAGCACCAACCCAAAGTACATGTACCAAGTAAAGTTAAAGTCGGCGCTATATTTAGGGTAGCACCCTAAACTATATACTCAAATTTGGTCAATTATTGGATCCCATTTATAAACCTAATATTAATTCATAAACCATGTGTTATACATCGACCCATTATTGGTTCAACAATTATTATTTCCACATCCTAAAGTTACGAATATCCTATCAAAACTAATTATTCACCTCCCCCCCCCCCCCCCCCCCCCCCCCCCACACACACACACAAACTGATGATGATCATATATGCCCGTATCAAACAGCCCCTGCCTCTATCATAAAACTAACCCTTTAAATATGCAGAAGTAATTGAATATGCGCAGTTATAATATTTTAACGAAGTTTGTTTTTATTGCATTTCGTTTGTTTTAAAGAGTATATCGATAAAGATATATCACTCATTAAAAAAATCAAAATTCGTTTATTACTATGATTTTTTTTATTTTAACATATATATATTACCATAGTGGAAATACTACGTTCAACATTGTGTTAAAGTTTCATGAATATTTCTTGTTTTTAAGATTCATGCAAAGGTACATTTCTTCATGAGACTGCTTCAAGATAAAACATGAAGTTATCACTCAACATGAACACAGACTGATTATCAGAATAAAAGACACTCCTTCAGCATGCCTGAAATTGTTAATGGAAAATTATACCATGACATTATGCTGTTCTCAGTTAATGTACTCATATTTCAGTTTGATGTTGGCAAGGAATTAATAATGATTTTATTTGTGATTAATTTTAGTATAATTAAGTGTCCTTTGAATCCTGTTTATCTTTTCTTCTTGTTAATTTCGGTTAATTTTAATCGCATTTTTCACAAACTGAAAATGACATCCTATGCTTTGAAGCTTTCAATTGAGCTAAACAAAACACATAAGAAAAAAACCCATAAAATACACCTAGTTACATATGACCTGAAACAAATACATTTAAAGCAGATATGTAAGACAATAAAGTGACAAAATTCACCTTGATAGATAATTTAGATAAACATAAAGAAGCATTATCAGCAGTTTAAAAAGAAATCACTGACGAATTTGTCATTTATTTTAAACATTTTGTTATAGGATTCCCATGCAAACGACTTGTAGTTGACATGTAAATCGTTAAATAGTTTATGCTAGTTTAATATATCGCTTTGTTTCATTTACAGGAGCCGGGCCCGTCTGGCTCAGTCGTGAACGCGTCTTATTACCAATCCAGAGGTTTAAGTCAGTGCCAGGGGACGTGAGGGGTGTTGTACGTTTCATTTCTCCATGAACAGAATTTATTAAACTTAGTTTCAGTAGATCCTTTATACTAGTACTTGGTGTCGTCATCGTTTAATGTGTCATTTTGTAAGAATTTCAATCAATATTATTTGAAGCCTGAAAAACATATATTTAGGGTTCGACCCCTAATTTTCTAACCATTCAGATTGATTTGATTTTCAAATTTTGCATAAAACTATTTTGTTAAAACCCATTATTTCGTCGGTTGTGTATTATGTAGATAACTGCATGGGAAGATGTCAGAGAGCAGCTCTATTGAAGCAAGTAATATTTATTATGTTATTTTTACAACTAATTACGTCATCAGCTACGTATAAATGACGTGTTTTGTATTTTACAGATAACTAAATTGGAAGATGTAACTGAGCCAATATAATGAATCAGGATAATTTACACAAAAATTATTTAAATGACGATAGTTGGTCAAAAAAGGTAAAAGAATATATACATGTAAACTAGTGTTAATTCAGTCGAGTTTAAATAACATTTACATATAAAATACATTTAAGTAATACATAAAAGCAGACGGTAAAATTTACGTTTCTAAGTCAATAAGCCAATTCCCCAAGTGACAAAATATTTGTATATTGACACTTATCAAACTTTCAATTTCAAATAAAATTTTCAGATTATTCCTTTTGAAGAAATTTCCGCCTCAGGTTTCTGTTTTAATAATATTGATGATTTTAAACTTTTATAAATAGCCAATCGGGAACAAACACATTTCGGCGCTTTTTGTAAACTTATTGAATTTTGTTTCTGTAAAATATGTATTAATCTAAAACACGAGAATTACCATTAACCACATCAAAAAATGAAACCAATGATGATATATATATTGACCAATTCTTTAACATTTTGCAAATTTGATCGATTCTTCTTTGGCAAAGTATTTGTCATTTTTTGGCGATTTCTTATAACATGGTTAAGACAATCATCACAAAGAAAACATTTTAAGTGGGCGAGGGTCCTATTTAGACAAATTTTCAGTCATATTGCGACGGTGTCTACTTGAGATTGAATTCTGACGCCGCAGACACATGGTAAGATACCCCATCCAGTCACATTATACTGACACCGGGTCGACCAGACCTAGAACACTGCCACACTGGAGTATCATACAGCAGACACATGGTATGATACTCTCCCAGTCAAATGATACTGAAACCATGCCGACCAGGCCTAGAACACTGCCACACTGGAGTATCATACCGCAGACACATGGTATTATACCTACTCAGTCACATTATACTGAAACCGTGCCGACCAGGCCTAGAACTATCCTCTAAATGCTGAGCGTCAAGCGAGGAAGCTTCTAGTACCATTTTTAAAGTATTTGGTATGACTACGCTGCGGTCTTTCGTCATTGTAGTACCGGAATTTACTTCAAGACAAGACCCGCTACACAGAAGTCTCTTATAATATGTTGCTGTTTTTTTTTTTTGGCATTTAATAAAATGCATCTTCAAAACCAAGCACATATTTGCCGAATGTTATACAATACGTATAATAGTATATTATAGAATACATTAGCACATAGTTAAAGTTGTGCATTTGCCTAAACAGAACGAAGGGTAAGAGAAAATCGATTAATGTGCATTTTCTTGTGTCATAACATTCTAAATATTTTAGTATGGAATAGACAGGCACTTATCTGCGGATATCCCACGAGTGCTTCAAAGTACTTTATTTTGTAATATAATATTTAAACAACGGCAGTAATATCAGGATCATTGATATCTCGTCCATTGATCTTAGTTCAAGAGTAAATTAAAAGAGACATTCTATGTACCAATTAATGGCCCCAGCATATAGGGCAACATAACGTTGACAGCGGTATTCCCAGCATGCACTATTAACAAAATGTGCAATTCCCAATGTGTTTAACTCTCAGTGTATGTCGTTCCTAGTGTATGCCAACCACAACGTGTGTCTTTCACCGTCAGTGCAATTCCAAGTGGGTACCATTCATAGTACGCCCATTCCATGTGTACTATTCACAGTTTGTACCATTCACAAGGTGTGCCTTTCCCTGTGTGTTCCATCCAAAGCATGTGTCATTGGGCAATGAGAGACACAGAGGGGATGTTGCCCCTAATGACAACAACTATCAGGAAGTGGTAGTCAGTATTATATGCAGCAGAACATCCGACCACATTCATCCCTGGATTGGAGGGCGTAGCTTAATAGTCACCAACTTGTGTTGTACCCTTTAACATTTCCTTTAACAATTCCTTTAACAATTCCTTTTTGTTTTGTGTATATTCAGGAAGCTACCACACAAGAGTTGCAGTGATAGTATGATTAAGTAAACATGCACTCGATCAAATAATAAAACAACACAGTTAAATATGTAATATAATCGATTTAAATAAAACAAGAGTCTATGCATTAGTGCAAAAATGTATCGACAATAAGGCAAGACAAAACACTTAATTCGATAAAACAATTCAATGTGTAACATGAACTTTGTTCCAAACGGCGATCAAAATTGTTTACGAACTTACAAATAATTGATGAAAATTCTAGTTTGTTTATATATATTTTTAGTGAGTACGATTGCATTCAGATACAGCAATCTATGAAACTAGTTTGATAGTAAATAGTTTCGAACGGGAGTATCATTATCAGTAACAAGTCTTTATAATACAAAATACTGTCCCCATAAGTGTATAAGTATAACAGTTACTGATTGTACCAAACAGTTTCCATCTATTGAAACTGTACAAATTAAGACATTTTATCATATCATTATGTTATATTCTATATAATAAAGAGGAGATAAAATAACCTTTTCGTTTTATCGGCACGGAATATTTATCCTCCAACAACATATAAAGTGATGACCTCATTTTTTGAATGAACGTTTTTTCTACTGGTCTAAACTACTGTTATTGAAATATATACTGTTGTAATAAAATTAATGATACAACTTAGAGGAGATGATGTCATGATAAGTAGAAAGTCATGCACTTTTAAGTTTCTCATAGTCACAAATTAAGCAGTATCGACCAGAAATTAATGAAAGACTCGTTAAGACTCCTGTTTCATCTTTTACTCAGTATTACCTGATGAATTTGAGACTATCAGGCACTAACATATTGTTTTCTGTAAACATCGATCTTATAACGCTTCCGTGTGAGTGAATAGGCGCGACACCTGCTGCTTGTAAACATCATCACGCTATCGGCGTATTATCAATGCATTTCATTTAAGAACATTCTGTATTATTGAGATATAACAGTGGCTTGACAACAAGTAAAGAGTCGAAAAACGGATAGGAGTCATGGGTGATGAGTGAACACAACGAAATGAAGCAGCAGCTTCGATTATGGAGAGAAAAAAATGTTCACAGTCCCTCCCCCAAAAAAAGTAATTTGCTTCGCACTGGTAACCCATTTCTTATAGTCTCTACCATATGCTCTACATCAAAAAAATAATACACCAAAGCCGCTGTTGTTGTTTTGTTTTTCTTTATTCAGATTGTGTAGTTTTACGTGGGTTTATACTATGTTTTCTACATTGAGGCTAGTCACGCTTCCTAATTCCGTGAAAACCATAAAGTTAAATTCCAGAAACTCATATTTTATTAATAAAATATCATACTCAAATCTCTGTTAATAGCTATTGAGTTTTAATCTTGATTCCTATTTACGTATCACCTCAACCAATCAGCTGATATATCTATTTTCAAAATTCTTCAACTACTGATAACCGGGTTTTAATACATATTTTCACGCCTTCCTCATGGTATTGATATTATTTTAACACTTGATTTATATAATGCAACATTTTAAAAAAATAACCAAAAACAATAATTTTATTGTTTGATTTGTTTAATATATAAAATACACGAACAAAAATGAAATTCAACGAATATAAACAGTCCCTGTCGGGTATGATGATTTTTGGTGGTGATCAAAAAACGCCGGCATAAGCAGGGCTATGTCTTTGGCATTATGCCCGTCTAAATCTACTACATAAATGGTGATTTTAATCATTCATGAGGACACAGTGATCATCTCAAGTATGATGTTTCGCTTGCAAGCTGGAATTGATTTGTGAAAGTATCAAGTATTCTATCGTTAGGTATTCGTACCAAGGGATATGCTCGTTTCAGTAGTCTAGACCGTTGCATATTTGTCCAAATAATGAATATCTTTGTAACTGTGTTACGTCATAGACATGTTTTATGTTATTTTGAAGGATGGCATTTAATTTTTCATAATCAATCGAATAACATTAATCTTTCAAATGTTGTATAATCATGATACGTTAACAAGAGTTAAGCACGCCATACACCTACGCATACGAGTTAGTGACGAATATATCAATAGAAACTTTTTCAATAAAGTCACCTAATATATATTTTTAAAAGTTAGGTCAAAGTCTGAAGTCAATACACTAAGGGCAAGCATTATACTGTACGTCTTTTTATGGTGGCGGTTGATTCATAATCCAAAAATATGGTTCGGTCTGTGTGATTTATACAGACAAGCACTGTGATTGGTCAATTTATCCATAACATACCCATTCGTAGGTGGAAGTGCTTCCGTGGAGTAATCGCATAATGGCGACCATAAAGAATCTTTGTTTATTTCTACTTAAAAAGTGTATGTCCTTGTTTTAATGGTACTTTTGTAATTTCAATTCACTTAATTGATGTACATGGGGATCATTTTGAAAGTACTGTCATGTTTTAATTAAAAAGCAGAGTGCCTGGAAATTTGAAATGTGCTTTCGTTTTGTCAACAACGTACATGTACATACTGAACAAAACCTGCATGAAACATACTCCTCTATTTCTTTAATGATATTGTGTATCAACAAACGGTAATTTGTCTATATTCTTTAATTCTGGGTCTCAATGATTGTTTGACTTGTAAAACGACCGACATGTTTGTTTGTTTTTTGTTTGTTTTTTTCAACTTTAATTGCTAATTGGTATATACTTCTAAAAAGGTTAGATGGCAATAAATACATGTTGACGAATATTATTGCAGTTAGATTGGGACTGAGTGGGTGGTCAGTTGTGCTTTTAAAAGCACTTGTAAAGTCTGCAAACAAACCTCCTTTACATCGACTCGAGAATATAGATGCAACGATGTAACTATCCCATAGATTCACATTTTTGCCATCAGTTTATAGAAAAATCGCCACCATCATGAATACAATTCCACATCTACAACCGTAACATTCATACAGTAGCCAATATGCGTATCGTTAAAATGCCACCTGTTGCAAAGAGTTTTCATGATTATTCAATTAAATGTGATTAACATGCTTGTTTACCGTTAGTTTTACAATTTCAAACAGAATGATTAACTTTTTTGTTGTTGTTTTAAAAACATTGCTATTGTAATCGGGACACATCTGCATAAGTATTAACAACATATTTAACCTAAATACCTTTGAGATATCTTAAGGCATTTTTAATGATGTTTATTGATTTCAATGAGACTACCACTTTGGAATCCATAAGAAGAAGCTTTGATCATGGGTCGTTCCTTTGTATTTTCGAATTCGATGGAAGTTTGACATGAAAAGGTCAATCAACATTTCATTGATCATAATGCAGCAAAGCGAAACACGGTGTTTTGTGAAGGAATAATCAATTTCCCTAACAGGAGGTATAGTGAATCTGGAAAATGACGAGTATATGTATGGTTCCAATTGAAATACTCACACGACTAAACTCGAAGTTTTAAGTATGCTGGCGTTTGCATTACGAAATGGAATGAGATTTACTCCATGTTCAAGACATAGTGCGGAATACAGTACACCTTCTATGTCTAGAACTCGACGGGAAAGGACAAAATAATTTGATTTAAGGGTTGTCCGAGTCAATTACTGTTCAACATCATAACATATATGTACACGTTTATACAGTCGAACCTGTGTATGTGGCTACCTCTATTTAGCAGCCACTTGTCTTAAGCAGCCACATTTGCTATTTCTCATTTCTATGTTTTCAGAGCAAATTAACTTGTATTAAGCAACCACCTATCTAAAAAGGCCACTTTTGCTCCTTCCCTTCACATTGCTTCTTAAGACAGGTTTGACTGTACGTCGAAATAGGCATTCGACCGGGAACAGATAAGTGGTTCGAGCTTTATGTGTAGTTCCGGACACCCGTATTCGAGCCAATGAAGTTTTACTGTTGATGAAAGAAATCCTAAAACTACCGTCCTTCTACAAAACAACTAACAAACGTGTTCATCTATGCTTTTAAATGTTGTGTAGAGTTGATCAGCCAAAAAATACAAATATAATTTACAAATAATCTCAGTATCTATCTAAAGGGTTTAAATTAAGATATTCAGTACCAGGTTTTGCTCCATGCTTAATGTAAAAGTTATGTAATCATAATGTAAATATCAAACTGTATTTTATAGGTATATTCAGATATAATGTCACGTGTATGCATTTTGTAATATATGTGTAATAATGTAAAACTGTAATATTATATCTATAGATTCATTATATAAAATCGTTTGGCCAAGTTTGGCTCTATCGAAATATGTGTGCGAAGTGTAAAATGTTATTTGGAGGTAGCATAGGATTCAGCATTGCGTCAATTGTATTGATATAAGAGAATGTTGAATGACGAATATACAAAAGAACACAGGTTTTAAATCCAGATTCACATTGTAAATGTATTTTCAAACTTGTGAATGATAACCTAATTGTCGTAATGTTCGAGGAATGGGATAGACTGACAGACTGCATGTGAATATAAACAGGAATATTGTTAAACGAGAACCAGTCTAAATATTTGTCTGATTCCGAAAGTGCTTTCATAATAAAGCTTCTACAGAGCAAATGACTGCTTAACGATCACATTCCACATTTAATTCAGGCAATCGTTTCTCTAGTCTAGTAATCGTGAAATATATCAGGTACTTACATAATTAATAGGAGCTTTCTTGATTGAGATTTTGCTGATCTAATAACTATAGTAACTATGTTTCTACATCTCCACGTTACGCAATGTATACATACTGGTAATGTGTGTATAAACAGTTTCCGTGGTAAATAAATATGCCTCAGGTTGATGTCTGAGCTGAATGCATAACTGCGTTGTTTATTTTTGCTAAGTGATTTGTCATTTGTGAATTAATGATAATATTTCTTGTATATTGTGCTGCTGTGCACCGTGTATAATAATGTTGCGAGTCATTGACACTGTGAATATTTTGTATTTGCTGATGCGATTCAATGATAATATGCATAACGCACACGCTAATGTGCATCACGTATAATATAATGTTGCGTGTCATTGCTACTGTGAATATATCGTATTTGCTAATGCTATTCGTTGCCAATACTATTCAAGTACATTCTACTGTGCATCACGTATAATGATGTTGCGAGCCAATGCTACTGTGAACCTGTCGTATATACTGATGCGATTCAATGCCAATATGCATCACGTACATTCTGCTGTGAATCACGTATAATGATGTTGAGAGTCATTGATGCTGTGAATCTATCGTATATACTGATGCGATTCAATGCCAATATGCATCACGTCCATTCTTACTGTGCATCACGTATAATGATGTTGCGAGTCAATGTTACTGTGAACCTATCGTATATACTGATGCCATTCAATGCCAATATGCATCACGTACATTCTACTGTGCATCACGTATAAAGATGTTGAGAGTCATTGATACTGTGAACCTATCGTATATACTGATGCGATTCAATGCCAACATGCATCACGAACATTCTACTGTGCATCACGTATAATGATGTTGAGAGTCATTGATACTGTGAATCTATCGTATATACTGATGCGATTCAATGCCAATATGCATCACGTACCTTCTACTGTGCATCACGTATAATGATGTTTTGAGTCATTAATACTGTGAACCTATCGTATATACTGATGCGATTCAATGTCAATATGCATCACGTACATTCTACTGCCCATCACGCATAATATAATGTTGCAAGTCATTGATACTGTGAGTATATCGTATATACTGATGCGATTTAATGTCAATATGCATCACGTACATTCTACTGCCCATCACGCGTAATATAATGTTGCAAGTCATTGATACTGTGAGTATATCGTATATACTGATCCGATTTAATGTCAATATGCATCACGTACATTCTACTGCCCATCACGCATAATATAATGTTGCGAGTCATTGATACTGTGAGTATATCGTATATACTGATGCGATTTAATGTCAATATGCATCACGTACATTCTACTGCCCATCACGCGTAATATAATGTTGCAAGTCATTGATACTGTGAGTATATCGTATATACTGATGCGATTTAATGTCAATATGCATCACGTACATTCTACTGCCCATCACGCATAATATAATGTTGTGAGTCATTGATACTGTGAATATATCGTATATACTGATGCGATTTAATGTCAATATGCATCACGTACATTCTGCTGCCCATCACGCGTAATATAATGTTGCGAGTCATTGATACTGTGAATATATCGTATATACTGATGCGATTTAATGTCAATATGCATCACGTACATTCTGCTGCCCATCACGATTAATATAATGTTGCGAGTCATTGATACTGTGAGTATATCGTATATACTGATGCGATTTAATGTCAATATGCATCACGTACATTCTACTGCCCATCACGTATAATATAATGTTGCGAGTCATTGATACTGTGAGTATATCGTATATACTGATGCAATTTAATGTCAATATGCATCACGTACATTCTACTTCCCATCACGTATAATATAATGTTGCGAGTCATTGATACTGTGAGTATATTTTATATACTGATGCGATTTAATGTCAATATGCATCACGTACATTCTACTGCCCATCACGCGTAATATAATGTTGCAAGTCATTGATACTGTGAGTAAACCGTATATACTGATGCGATTTAATGTCAATATGCATCATGTACATTCTACTGCCCATCACGCGTAATATAATGTTGCGAGTCAATGATACTGTGAGTAAACCGTATATACTGATGCGATTTAATGTCAATATGCATCACGTACATTCTACTGCCAGTCACGTATAATGATGTTGAGACCCAATGATACTGTGAACCTATCGTATATACTGATGCGATTCAAGGGGCGGGCAGGGATGATCATTAGTGGGCGGGTAGGGATGATAATCTAGCAAATAATTTAACATGGCCTAGACGGAAACTGCAAATTATTCATAATATTTTTAGAATGAATCCAAATGAATCCAAAATTGCCTCAAATCAGATCGAAATGATATATCGTCTGGAATTACAGTTGTTTTAAACATCGATTAAAATTTGAGCATACAACGTGTGTATTTTGTGCTTTAAAGTTAACCTATTTACAACATAGCGCATCACTTATATTGGTCTGTCTAATTTGATAATATCTTTTTCAAATAACAATTTTCTCATTACGGGCATAGGCATTTGTATCTTAATGGCTTTTGGTGACACCTTATCCGTCATATACTAAAACTGATGTAATGTGGTACCATACTTTAATGAAAATAGTGCAGTCTGTTTTTAACATGAAACAAAAATGATACAGTATGGGTTCGAAAAAAAATTAAACGTATTTGATTAATTACGAACTTTGAATGTTGTTGTTGTTGCTGTTAGGCATAGCACCACCATTTGAATCAGGAACTGTTTCCGTGGTGGTAATGGCGGCCATGAATAATCCTTGTTTCATTTACTTTAAAAGGGCATCGTCCTTGTTTTAATGCTCATTTATTTTTTTGATTTATTATTATTATTGATGTTTTTGGAACATTTTGAAAGCATTGTCATGTTTAGGTTGTAAATTAAGAAAACGGATGATGCTTGAAAATAGGAATATGAATACAAGTTTTTGAAAGTCTACTTTCACTTTGTCAATAGTTTACACACTGAACAGAAAAAACAATCTCTTGAATGCCGCATGACCCCTAATTTTTCTCATAATATTTTGGTAGTGCAGAGATTGACAATATCTGGGTCTCTGTTACAAACATTTTTATATACTATAGAAAAAGAAAATCAATGGTAGGCTTACACCTTTAGCGCGTCACTTTCATTAATTGTTCAGTCATATCGATACGGTGTCTACTGAAGACAGTATTCTAAGTGCTGCCACACTGGATTATCATACCGCAGACATATGATATGATACTTCTACAAGCCATAGTATTCAGACAACTGGCCGTCCAGACCTAGAACTATCCTCTAAATGCTGAGCGCCAAGCGAGCAAGGTTCAAGTAACATTTTTCAAGGTAAATTGGTCTATATGACTCGCCCGGGATTAAACCCATGACCATCAGCATGCTAGACAGGCGCTCTTCCACTACATCACTGAAGTGTGTAAGAATTGTTACAAATAGTTCTTATCAGATATAACTGAAACAATACTTCATTTTAGCCATTGTTAGAAAGGTCCTCCGTGGTCGAGGTGAGCTAAGGGGCCGTATCTCTCACCGCAAAGGTCGTAAGTTCGAATCTTGCTCGCTCCCAAAAGTTTATGTGAGAAAATATGCCAGTTACTTGCGAAAGGACAGTGGTTCTTCTCAGATTCATTTTGAGGTCTTCCTACAACAATAAAACTGGATATGCTATATATAACTTGATACGTATTGAAAATGGCGTTAAACAACCATTAAAACATATCTGTATCATCATTATTTTAAAAAACTTATTTTACTGGAACTATGAAACTGTAGTATCTTTTATATTTAAGGAAATCTTTAAACGAAAAAAACTAGTTAACATGGTTTCATTGTATTTTTCTTTTTTGATGCGAAATTGCAGTATCATACACCAAAAATTTACCAGTGTATGCACGATATACGTATATGAGGAATATCTGACTAAGTTATCTTTATTTACAACATCTAGTTTCATGGTGTGGTATGCGACCATAGTACTTGGTTAATTGGACATTTCATGTTAGTTGCTGGTAATTAATCAGGTGAGACAGACAAACGAAAATTAACACTAACCTTCAAAATGTGTTTAAACATGGATTTAACACAGCGCACAAACAATGACGTCATCAACTTGTGCAATGCTCCAAGATACGCATTCATCACCGATATCGCAAATGTTAATCTTATTCTCGTTTAACTAAATAAAAAAATAGATAATTTTATGATAAATCCAGATTCGGGTTGTTATATCCTAATGCATAGTAAAGAATCCCCTGCCTGTTCTACAATCCATATCACATGATTTGTTTACCGAATAGTGACGTGTTTCAAATGACCAATCAGTGTGTTTGTAATAAAGTGCTTTGTGACAGTCCGAAGGCGGGAGAACTAGAACTATTTCTACAGTTTAATTTTATCGAGGTAAAGCAAACATGTAAATTTAAACAAGGATTAAGGCGGCACCGTTACTGACTGTTAGACTATACACTTTTATATATTTTTAATTTTTGATGTTATATCAAAGATTGATGTATTGATGGATATGTTGTTATTTTATTTCTGAAATGAAAAGTTTAACCATCAGTCAGTGTAGCTTTATCCCTTTCTCTGAGATTAATTAGTCTACCCAATTCCAACTCAAATTATAAAGCAGGGGAAAATATATCTATCCTACAATTCATATATGTACATGTAGCTGTAATCCTATAAAACGTTGACGCCAGTCAACTATCGCTGAAGCAACTTACCAATCAACCTATTCAAATTGCATTGCTATGTAACGTAGCCAATCGGAAGAACTGGGTTCGTTCTACAGTCTAGAGATTATGCGATTGTTAACAATTATAAGATTATTTCATTCCTAAATACATTTCTGTTGATATTTCATCTTGATAAAAAGCAATGCACTTGACACTATACAAATAAACGGTGAGAAACCTAAACCACTATGGCTGCCGATATTGTCTGTATGTGACAACGAATAATGTGGGACTTATTAATGATGACATTAATTCAGATTCAGTTTCATGGAAACTATCCGGACGTATCCGGGTGATTTGTAATACGATGTTATCAACTGAGGGCCAATTATTCGTATATAATTCCTTGCGATTCACATCAAAGAGGCAATTTGTATTAATACACTGCAGCTGAAAGTGAAATATATTGATTAAATCATCTAATACGGTAGTTTGGTTTATTCAGCTGCAAATGTAACACATAAACAAAAAAATCAAGATAATGCAATACCGCACATGCTACTGCAGCCGTACATTGTTTTATTCCTTGTGTATGGCAGTTCCCAGGTACATATACTAAACATTGGATTAGTATGTCATGGGACCGAATCCCCATCAGGGCAAAGTGTTGTAAATTTGGTAAACGTATTCTATAAGCAATAGTTAAGTAGATCGCACAACGAAATAGTGCGCCTATATGGCGGCTAGAGGACTCTTGCACCAGACAAAATAGAACTGTGTCAATAAGGTTTGGCATACTTTTCAATTCTTGGCATGGTCATATTTCTCTGTGTTGGTGAAAAAACAACTACATTTTAGTAAATTCTGTCGAATTTAGATGGCACTGAGTGGTGTTAGATAATGATGTAATGTTTTATATGTGCGTAGTGAATTGCTGTAACCAAGTGACACATTTATCAAACAAAAAGGGTTGTCATAAAGCTTTATCATGAATTGTGAATAAACAATCCGTTCATGACCTGGTATTCCACGCATACTTCAAGCAACGTAATAAATTATGATTACTGACGGGAACAAAACAAAACATATTCAAAACCAGTGTAAAGTTTGCAACTGATAGAGACATGTATGTATAACAGAGTAAAATAAATGATTTTGCGAGACGTCAAGTCTGTCTCTTTAGGTTGTTAAAACATCTTAAATGAGTATAACTAAGTAATAGCTTTTTTTCAAGGGAGCAATTCCAAAAAGGTAACCCATCAAAATGTTATTGGGATGGGAACAGATTTACATTTGGTCATGATCTGTAAGATATTCATTCTGTTTCAGGGGAATATAGAATAGTGCGTAATATCCTAACATTTTCTACTTTTTTTGATAAATAACGCTGTGCTGTTTATTTAATGTGAAACGTCTGGCTCAAATTCCCGAACCGTAAAGCCATGCCAATTTTCAATGTCACTGTGAGCCCATGGCGTGCACAGATCTACCTTAAAGTGAATAGGACATCACTTTGAGTACCCTTGGAGGGTAAAGTAAAATATAATGTAACTAAATACAGCCTGGTTTTGCATTAAGGTCTTGACTTGTTTGTAGCAATAAAAAAGGTTTCTTCAACGAAATTGACCCAGTACAGTATTTGTATCTATTGCAATCTCTTCATCTTTTCACTTTAAGTTGTTCAGTCGTTTAACGATACATTAGAGTGAGGGTGCACGGAATAGTTTCTAACGGAGGATATCTCATTTATGGGTGTACCTCTGTCATTACCATTAATCCTTGTAATTTTATTCTGTCTTGGTTTCCATTGTAATCATTTTGATTGGTCAGTCTTTGTAATTTGTTAATTGTGTCGTTGTTTTTGTTTGTTTGTTTTAAATGAGTCTATCAACAACTTACATGTAACAATTTATTTCCTCAAGTGTCAAGACAGTCTTGTATTGTATGGTGTAAATCGTCGACTTCATACATTTCCAGTCATGTCATCTTGAGACAGTATTCTGAGAGTGTCATGCTGCAGACACACGAGATGATACCTCACCTAGTCGCATAATATTGACTCCGGGCCGACCTTTGATATAATTATCCTCTAAATACTAAGCATCAATAAGTTTCTACCATTTAAATGAATTTGGTTTGGTATAACACGGATATTGAACCCACCGGCAAGAGCGTTGTCATAAAACATCGTTGCTGAGTCCATGACTTTATTAAGCTTTTTGTAGTCGACTAGAGATAAAACTCAAATAAGAATACTCTTAGATATACGATTTTGTAGATCGGACCCAGATATCCCGATTTACTTTGATAACGTTGATTGGTCAGTTGCTTCAAAGAAAGTTTGAATGGTGTCACAGCTTAGTTAGCCTTCAAAAGCTATGAATTGTTTGCAGACATGGAATTGTATGCTTTATTTTAGAGGGTGCGAAATGGGAGATATCAGGTTCTGGGATCGTCTATCTGGAAAAATTGAACGTTTTGATTTTGTTTACATCTTTCAAAGGAAAAGAATGTCTTTTTCAAACCTATATTTACCGAATCTTATACTAATACTCAAACTCATGTTTATAATGGCTTCCGTTGGTACCTTAGGTAATAAGACTTTTCGTTTTATGATATGTCGGAATGGGGTGAACGATGTTGGTTGAACCAGTTAATTAGGCTGAGGCTCCCCAGTGACGAGTTGGATATTGACGATTCCAAGATGATAACCCCCTTGTTGTCACTTATATTGTATCAGTGACACAATCATAGTGACTGACAGGGTAACATCAGTTCAACATACACGTGCCTACTGAAAAATGTGGTGGTTCCTTTAGTCTGAAACAAATTATTTTGGTACCAAGTTAAATCTGGTAAACATGTTTTATATTTCAAATGATCCATTATTGAATCTGAATTTAAATTATTACGGATTGAAAACAAAAAATGTTGGAATGTTTAAATAATAGTTTTATCAAGAAAAGGTTATGTTTTCTTTTAACAAAATAAAACACATTTGAACAATATAAATTAGAAATAGAAACTTTATATAGAAAGAAGTAAGTTATTCATGGTTTACACACAAATCATGTCGAGACTTTCTTTTTTTACTTTAAAAATTAACTAAAATGAGAAACCAGCTGTTTTTTTAAAGAGAGTGCAGTGACACCCAAAGATTTTATTTTACAAAATAAAATTCCCCAAATGCTCATAAATACATGTATCTGTAAACATCCTAAAAATACTTTTGTTCATGTAGCACCTGTGATGTCTTATTGCAGTATATGCTATGCCAGCTTTTGCGTTAATCTTTTGCATCAAGATATCACTGTCTCCTTAAATCATTTTAAAAATATTTCAAACCAAATAACATAAGACTTTTTTAACGGATGCGTGTAAATATATATCAAGGCCAGATATTTAAGGGATAAAGCATACTTTCTTCACCTATTTCTAGTTTATTGAGACCCCTCTCAACCCTACAACCCACTCACCTCGGTGTGTACGCATATTAAGTGATTGTTTCTTTTTAAATACATGTAGATAGTGTATACAACTTTACCAGATAAAGATTGGTAACAAATATTTTTTCTATTCACTCGTGTTTGATGATCAAATAATCTCGGGGAAGCTAAGAAAGCATCGAGGACAATGACATAACAGACTTAGTTTAATCAAATCTGACATAAACATTAGCGCTTTGTTCCTGTTAAAAGTATTGACTCTTGGAGGAAAGAAGCACCAAAGCATGGATATTGACCTCATTGTAACTTGGTGGAAAACTGTTTGTTTAAGATAAGAACTTTATGTCCAACAGGAGACGTTACAGCATAAACACATGGAATAAAATCGTCTGGCAAAACGAATTAGTTTCGAAATGAAAATCTCGTATGAAATAGCTCGCGGAATTTAAGCCAGAAAAATCGCCCTAAATCAATATAAAAGAGGCAAGATGTTTTATTTTATGGACGTTTTTTAAAATATTTGATCATTCATTTTATTTTACCAGAGGAATGTATATTGAAGGCAGCTGCGGACTGTATTTTAAGATAATTTAAAGGATAAAACGACACAAATCTTTAAACAAATTTGATCAGTTATTGTGCATTTGATTTCTATAATTAGATACATTGCGGCTTAAAAAATGTTTTTCTTTGTGGAAAAATAAGAGTTTAAGAGATATAGCTTTTTAAGTGTATTAAAGAGATCTTATTTAAGTATATTGCATCGGACCCAGGATAGGAGATCATCTATCATGGCCATGTGTGTTGTCCTTCCTTCGCCTATGCTTAGTAACGGTTCTACCCAGGAAGAACATGAGTGTGATTTGTTGGAAAAATGTGTTTCTCATTCGATGTAAAATATAGAAATTTTACTGGCTGTCTCTTTGGTTTATTCTAAAGCCATCAAATATAACAAAGATTATACATAAATCAAACATAAGTTCCAACATTATTTTTGTTATACACGTTGTCTTGATATTGTTTGCAGTTCCGTTCCGAAGGCTGATCATTAAACTCCGTGGATAAATCTCATATAAAGATCAAAGTATCAAAAGTACTGGTGGCCGGTGCATGTTTTTATAGGGAAATATTTATTGAAGGTTCACGAAGGAAGTATAATAAGGAAGAGTGTTTTAAATGTTTCCCTTTTTTACCCAATTATTGAATTTATTTCTCACAATACAGCAACACCAAGTGGTTGAACAATTTGTTTTCTAGGCACAAACACTCTTTTTTGTCTAACAACTTCAGGCTACAGAATGTGATATCTCTACTACAGTGAAAGTTTTGTAACAATGCATTTAAATATCAGTTTCTCTGGCGACTCAAAAACTGACCACAGAGGACATTTCATGAGATGATGCTACCCCCCAACTATCTTGACCATGTACTGTCGTCGGAGATTTTTGAAATTTAAAAAAAGAGGCCCAAGATGGTCTGTAGACACTCTTCTGGTAAATAGTGGTTGTTTTTTTTTTGTAACAAATTCGACTAATCAGTTTTTTAAAAAATCACAAAAATCAACTCTTTTTGGGTCCGTCAGGCTCCTTTTGGAATTTCAATCCTCTTTATGTAACAAAAATTATTTGCTAATTATACACAATGATTTAAATCTCAAATTCAAAATTGTTTTTGAAAAAAATGCTTGAGATAATGAGAATTTTCTGTTCTCTCTAGTTCTCCTATATAAAACTTAAAGTCCCCATACAAAGCCCCTATCCATCCCAGCTCCTTGATTTGTACAAACTTCAAACCCCTACCTATAGGGATAATTTTATATAAAATATAAACTGATTTGACTGACCAGTTATTGAAAAGAAGATTTTTGAAAATATTCAATTGTAATCCTTTTGAGACCCAACCTGGACCCTTATGGAAATTAAACCTTGCTTATTGAACCACATATTATTTGCTATAACTAGAATAAGCTTCAGAACTCAAACTGAATAATAATTATGCACAAATGGATAAAAAAAATGTGATTTTTCCGTTTTCTAATAGACTTCCTATGTAAAACTCAAAGTCCCCTGACAGGGCCCCTATAAATACTAGCTCCTTGATTTGTACAAACTCCAAACCCCTATTCATAAGGATAATTTATATCAAATATGAACTAATTTTACGGACCGGTTGTAGAGAAGAAGATTGTTGAAAGATTTCAATTTAAGCCTTTTGTGTACCCACCTGTCCCCTTTTGGAAATTTAATCCTGCTTATTGAACCAAATCTTATTTGCTATGACTAGATGATGCTTCAGAACTCAAACCGAATAATATTTTTGCACAAATGGGTGAAAAATTGAGACTTTCCGTTTTCCCATTGTATCCCTACGTATCCAAGTCCCCTCAAAGAGCCCCTATAAATACTAGCTACTTGTTTCTTATCTTGATCCAAACCCCTAATCATAGTGATAATTTATGCCAAATATGAACAAATTTGACTGACTGATTCTTATTATTTTTTTTACAGACTCATAGGCCTCATTAATTATGCTTACAGTTTGTTTTCCAGTGCTACCTATAATAAGAAGATTTTTTTTTAAAATTTACCTTGAATTTGATTGTTTTGGCCCTGGCCCAAGGTTAAGGGGTGGGGGGGCACTCAATAAAACATAAGCATTAACCGTCATATTAGCAACAACAAATCACATCAAAAACCATTTAAATGATAACAGTTTTTGTTATTTTCTCTGATATAGATGTAGTCAAGTAGGCCCCATCCCCAGAGCAAAACTGTGAGACCCAGGGGCATGCAATTCACAATATTTATAAAGGACCCATAGGCGTCCATAATCATTCTATCAATTGTTTCCTAGTGCTTCCTATAATAAGAAGAAGATTTTTATAGTTTACTGTGAATTTAACTGTTTTGGCCCCGCCCCTAAAACCTCATGGGGTGGGGACTATGAAATTCACATAGGTATTAACTGTCATGTCAGCAACAACAAATCACACCAGAAAAAAATCACATAAGTTTATTCAGTCATAAGAATCAACGTTTTATGTCATTTTCTTTTATATAGATTTAGACCGCGGCGTGGTCTAGTGGTAGAGCGTCCGCATTTAGAGGAGAGTTCTAGGTCTGGTCGGCCCGGTGTCAGTATAATGTGACTGGGTGGGGTATCATACCATGTGTCTTCGGCATGTGTAACATTATGGGATGCTAGTGAGATGTTAGAATTGAAGATACTTCATTTGACATAAATAAATATATTGATACATGTATGTATTGAGAAACATTATATGTATAAGTAAAGAAATCTTGAATCTTGAATCTATGACAGTTTAATGAGATAGGATGACATTTTACTTGAGATAAATGATAGCTTAGGGTTATCTTGATGTATTGTTGTCAAATTAATGTGTGGGCTGGACTTTAAGATCGGTAATTAGTTTACTGACCAATAGTAATGTAGAAATGAATTGTCCAATGATAGAATAGCTGTTTATTCATTCAGGGACTGGTTTTTGCATAGAATGGACAAAGAGTTAAGTTTTAGCCACGGTCAGAGTAGCATGAATTAGACTCTAGTCTAGGTTTAGTTTAAACGAGCAGTAGCGAGTTTAAAAATGTTAGCCTGTGACTTTGAACTTATGAGAACCTTATAATTATGTGAATAAAATTCACTTATGATATACAAAGAGTTGTTGAGTCGATTATGCAACACATGATACTCCAGTTTGACAGCGCTTAGAATACTGTTTCAAGTAAACTTCTTCGCGATATGACTGAAAAATTGTTGAAAGCGACGCTAAACACCATACAATACAATAAAAATATATAGATTTAGTAAAGAAGGCCCCACCCCAGGGCCAAACTGTGAGACCCAGGGGTATGAAATTCACATTTTTATAAACGACCCATAGGCGTCCATAATCATGCTCACAATTTGTGTCTGGGTGCTTCCAATAATAAGAAGAACTGTAAGGTTTGCCGTAATAATAAGACTGAAAAAAACTCACTTTTACCGATTGTCCTCAATTTGATGAGTTGATGACCAGCTATCAGTATCAGGAAAAATGGCATCTTCAGCATCAGTCAGTCGCAGTTATACAAACGTATTACTACATTACATGCCAGATAACTAGTCTGTAGAGCGGACCCAGTTCTCGCATTGGATCCACAAACTAGGAATGGGATTTGAGCACTTTGATTGGTCAGTTAAATGACGTCACAGTTTGGTAAGCGTTGAATAGCTATAAATTGTGGGACAGGCATGGAATTCCCTGCCTTTTCATTGGGGGTTCATAGACTTGATTCAGGAGATATCAGGACTGGGATAGACTATCAAATAACCCACATTTTTGCGAAATAAATGTTTTTAAAAGTTATTGCTGTGAGCATATATAGATTAATTGACGAGGTTTACCATTTAATCTATGATTCATTTGATTTATGGCTAAATGTGCTTAAATTCAATTCAATTCTGTAACATATTCGATAGAACTACTTTTTTATCGGCTGAGTAGATTGAATTCCTCTCAGCTGAGTTGCTAGGTTTTTATTAAAAGCGACGGGTGACTTCAAAATAACGCACAGGCCAAAAATGACATGTCAGCTTTTTTTAAAGTTTCCCATCATGTTTATCATGTCCTATCCATACTGCAAATATGTATGAAAAATTTTAAGAAAATATATTGTTAAATAAAATGGTAAATACATTTGACGCATGTCATGTGCAACCATCTGAAGCAGGTAAGATCTAGCGTACATTTTCTTACGCTAGAAATGTTTGTTATTGTTTTACTTATCGCTCAACTGTACACTATTTTAGCAATTGGGGAACCAAGCAAGCAACCAAACGCCTTCTTGATTATCCCTTGTACTGTACTGTACTTCATTGTGTTTCGCAGCATATTTATAAACTGTACTACTACTACGACGAACCATGTGGAGGGGACTTGAATTTTATTACAATTGTCCACGAATTCAATGATCAGCTCTTGTAATTATTAATTATCAACTTTCATATATAATCTTTATTAGCCTCGAATATTGATGAGTTACAAACGATCACATAGAAAA
Source organism: Panopea generosa (assembly GCA_029582155.1). Taxonomy (NCBI): domain Eukaryota; kingdom Metazoa; phylum Mollusca; class Bivalvia; order Adapedonta; family Hiatellidae; genus Panopea; species Panopea generosa. Next base: position 60,278,771 of record CM055902.1, read on the forward strand.
ATAGCAACAAACAATTATACTAAACAGATATGCAAAGCACATACAGAAGAAACAAATGCATGCTGCGTTCACGTTCAAGCACTCGCACGCACATACACACAAACGCGCGCATGTGCTTTTGTACACAGATCCGGTCATACATGCTCAAAATTTGTCTCCCTGTTTTTTTTTTACATTTAATATGTCTTGAATAACCTTAAAAGTTAATGTTACTTTATGAACATATTTATCACACAACCAATATCTTCAATACTTTGTCTCAATACGAAATCTGGTAAACATACAAAAATGTTGCATTATTTAGACAATTAATCACGAAAGCTGGCGATATCAATGTATGCATTGCGAATACGATACGTTAAATATAACATAGCGTCCTATATTTACATAGTGTTCGTTACAAGGTACATCTGTTTCTTTTCACGATTGACGTAGTTAGTTGTTTGCCAAATTGTTAAATAACATCACTATTCAAATGATTACGCGTGTTCGATCTCTAGATATGTTATACGTATAAAAGTATTAATCCCTACCAGATTCCGTTATTCCATTTGTTTATACAAGAAAGGTCAACAACAAATCGACCATGTTTTCAAACAACGCATTTCGATCAAGTTTTGCAATTCATTAAGTGAGAAAGTGAATATCTTCCGAGTAATTGATCCTGGAAACAGATTGTCTGGCATGGAAATTATCATTATGTACAATTCATGTAGAATCGCATGTAACGTGTCTTGGAGTTTGTTTTCTGCTGGTTTTTACAGACATTTTACCAACCAACACCATAATAAAATACAAATGAGAGTTGATAAATCAGTAAACATATCGTCTTCCCGAAATATTTTCAATATCAGTTGCATTATAACATAAGGAATATTCTACACACAGTTGCAAAATCCCGTTCGATCTTGCATATCGGGAATGTTTGTCGTTATGTTTTACTATATTTTGAAAAAGTATATGTTAAATATGTAAATTCATAATATAATGGTACAATTGGATATCAACAATATATGCCACTCGCTTAGGGACATTATAGAAAATGTTCATGTAGTACATAGACTGATATATTTTAGTTAAGACATATGTTATTGCCATATAAACACATATTACATTATATATTATGCATATAAATACATGTACAATTTTAAGCAAAATTGTCTGGCCACAAGTTGTCTCAACATTAGAAACGACTTTTCCTACTGATATTTGAAAACGCTATTGTATTTGAAAATGTTATTAGGAAGGCACCCCAATATTGCATACCTACATATAAACAAAACATTGTTGTCATGCCAGTATGATTTGATATCACTTAATGTCTTCATAGGTGAAAATTACAAAAATCGTCAACACAATGTATGTATACAGTTACAATACAAGATGGTATCGACAACCTGATATATTCGTCTCAAGACATCATCGAAAGATATACTTTCATATCCGATATCGAAGACATTTCGTCGAGTGGAGCTATCGTTAAAACACTGATTTAGGTTTACATCGGCAATAGCATGACTGTCTTCTCTTGAAGAAATCAAGAAAAATGAAGCTATAAATTAGATGTGAATGTATCTAACTTCAATTCTCTTCGGATTGAGAAAAGTTTAGGCATATTTTGGCAAACATCGATGCCATATGGGAATAGTTTGAAATCGAAAACAGTAATTGTGCTTGCTTAACGCAGCTCTCTCAAGTACCAAACCTCATCAATATGCAGCTTGTTTTGCAAATGGGAATCAAAAGATACTCCAAAGATACACAAATACCATGTTATGCGAACATGTCATTTTATTTTACCGTAAGATTATTATAATGTAATATATACTATATTATATTCGTATGGAGATTTTAAAGATATTGACAACACAATATGTTCGTATTGCAATAACATGGAAAGCGTTGTTGCAATAGGAGTACAGTTTTATACATATTCCTTTCGTATGGCAACACCATGGGGAATAATTATTTGATGTGGCTATAATTTGTATCGACACTATATTCCTTTTGTATGGAAACACAACAGAAAACAATTATTCGATGTGGGTATAGTTTGTATCGACAACATATTCCTTTCGACGTATGCTAAACAATTATTCGAAATCGGTATAGTTTGTATCGACAACATATTTCCTTTCTATCGAAACGAGACGGAAAATACTTTTTTCATGTGCCTATAATTTGTATCAACAACATATTCCTTTCGTATGGAAACACAACGGGAAACAATTCTTCGATGTGGGTATGCGGGAAGCAATTATTTCACGTGACTATAGATTGTATCAACATATTCCTTTTGAATGGACACACTACGGGAAACAATTATTCAAAGTGGGTATATTTGTATCGACAACAATATTTCTTTTGTATTGAAACAACACAGAAAAAAAGTATTGCATATGGCTTTAGTTTGAATCGACAACGTTGGTATGGAAACATCATGGATATATCAATAACAGTAGTGCTTGTTGGGTACATTATCCCTTAAAATCCGTTTTCTGTTTATTCCAAATCGATCATCATGGAATAAACTTTAAGCATTTATAAATTATACTATACATCTAATATGCTGATAAATGTGTTAACTGGTTCTTAAAAATATTTAATCTAATTGTAGTTGATCAGTTGATGACATATAGAACTCTAATGATGATCATAGTACGTATAGATAACAAATTTATTAACTTTGACAATATATTGGTAATAAAGCTACATGCTTATGGCATAATGTACGTTAATATATACTAACTAGCTTCACGCACTATTTACCTGTGTGTGGGGGGACGCAGTGTCCCGTTGGGGGCCATTGCGACATGTTAACTATTTTAGGTAATGTCAAAATAAACAAAAAATCACGATGATTAAAAGCAAAAACAACTAAACAACAACGGTGATAAGTTAAAACTACGATGGTGAAAAGTAGAAACAACTAAACAACAACGTCGATAGTTGGAACTACGATGGTGAAAAGTTAAACCAACTAAACAACAACGGTAATAAGTTGAAAGTACGATGGTGAAAATTAAATTTAAAATTAGAAACAACGAAAATATGCTGCGATGGCCCCGAACGGGATTTTATTGCATGGTCATAAAATTAAATGAATTATCTTTTACTCGATTAATATAGAAACATATTCTGTAGGACGTTTGCCAAAACATAAATAATAACTACAAAAAGCATCCAGTTGAAGTAGTAGCGCGTTCAAATATTATCTAAAAGTCTCGATGAAATATTGCTTCTTAAATTTTAATATAATTAAGCAATTCATTAATTTCTTATCTGATACCAATTTATTTATTTAAATCGCCTTATTAAAACGTTACGTTTAACAGCTCGCCTGTTTAAAGTCATGGTTACACACTCCCTTGAATGAACATAAATATAAATGATCAAGTCTTACATTGTTTTAATTATTAATTATCATCTTACGACAAAAATAAACCTTCCAAATCACGTTAAAACAAACATATTCATAAAATCATACTTTCTAATCGGTTTAACGATGAAACTTGATATCAAAGCACAATCTGGTCATCTGTCTTTCACTAATGCATAGGAAATATTTGATATTAATACCCTAATCATGCATATAAAATCTATCAATTTTTTTTAAAATGAAATAATATTTGGCGAAGCTATGGCTATACGTTACGGCTTTTATTCAATAAATTGATACTGGAGAAGACCTGTAATGTAGTTTATATGTATATCAATTTCAATTTGAATAAGAAGCGTATCATAGCTCTATTTCAGAATTCGTGACACATTACAAACTAAATTGGCTCTTGAGGGTTGAAGAATATTACAATCATATCACATGAGTATTTTATCTAAGAATTTCTCTGAGGTCAACATTAAAATACCCAATCAGCTACATCTGTATTCCCAACGATCAAGATACTTGCACATATTTATTATTTTCATCTCAAGAGCTGCTTATGATCCGTTTGTCTAGTAATTAATTTGTTTTCATTACATTTATAACACCATTATATACTCCTTGCAAGATATTCAGAAGAGAGACTTTGTATCAGCTAGAAATAGCTTTCTTCTCAATTCTATTGTTATGTATCGCTGTATATTTGAATATATTTATATGTAATATGTTTAAAACAAATAAATATTGTTTAAACTAAATACTATTGGTTTGCCCTTTCAATTACACCAATAGCAAATAGCCAATTTTTTATTTTGTCATATGTTTTAGTATTGTTATTGATTTCTTTTTTATTTTGTCAACAACATTGAAAACGACAAACTTGCTATCATAAAACCTCGGATGGTTAGGGAATTAGCTTAGAATAATTTTAGGATTACTTTACATTGTTGTTAGCCTGTACTTTTCCATGAAAGTGGCACTCATGTCACACCTTTTAAATGTATTGGTTATATAACGTGTGTATTTAAATTATTAATGTGTTATTAAACTGACGTTGCATGTACATTTCATTTATCATCAGTGCAATATTAAATGGAATCCCCAAGGGAGCTAATTACCGTCATCAGTCAGTCGGAATGAAAACGCTATACTACTTTATGTTTAAGCTAAAACAAGTCATCACATATTATATGCAGTCCCTTTCGTTTGTAAATAGGAACTGATTTTAATGTAAAAGGCAAACCAAATTTTCAAAACAATTCTGATACAAATAGTTTTGTCAAGTCTAAAGTTATAAAATATTCAGTTTAAGACAATGATAAACTAAATGTTATTATAATTAAATACTTTGGTAGGTGTAAACCTTTAATTGATTTGTTAACATGAATGGAAACAATTTCAATATTTCCATCTGTCTCTTTTCGAAGTATTACACAACAGAAAAGCTTCGTTAAGTGTTTTTTTATTATGATATATGATTTTGCTGATAAAACCAGCGACCACTTATATTGCAGGCACATACAATAGCGAGGGTTAAAACAATATAATTCAATCATACTTAACCGAACAATTTGTTATTTATTGATATTTGAGCAGAAATTACACAAATTGTAAATTTTCCAGTCGTTATAATTAATACATTATTAATAGTACAGCTTTAACTGCATGGCATATACTAAATCATTGAGGCGAAACATCAGCGCCATTATAGAGTATAACATTGAAATATGAAATGAGTAATAATCATCTGAATAGTATTTCATGTATTAATTACATACCTAATTTCCTTTTAGTAATGGCTTCATTGTGTTGCTACATTATAGTTACTGTTATTTATTTAACATCCATTGTGAAATAAGTTCTTACAACAAATCATACTCGAGGTCTTCATATATATAACCAGTTTTAAGTATATGCATATACAATGTCTTGCTAAAGGACACTACTCATAGCCGCGGCAAAAAATCGAACCACGTGAACATGCGTTCCGCGATTATAGTATTAATTACTATACATGTCTCTTAAGAAGTATTTTACTGTTTTATACATTTATAATATCAATTATATTAATGAATTTATTAGATTCTTCACATATTTGGTAGGGCATCAAGGGTAACCGTGTTAACCCCTACCAACAACCACAAACACGTATTGACAATTTGCTGAAAAGCTACGTAAACTAACACGACACTCTAAATAAGTTTCTGAGTTTTCTTTTTATTTTCTCTTAAATAAATCTTCAAATTTCTACTGCATGTATGTATAAACAAACTATAGTAATTTATTTCTTAAGCACGTTACTTCACTTTACTAATGTATTTACCTGCAGGAATACATAATACTTGCTTTACCAATTTATATATTGGGTATCTCGCTTCTTATAACTATAAGAAAACATAATTACTTTGATATTGTATTTATTAGGTAAACGGTGCATCGGTCTTACCTTAAGACTTTCGCCGGGTTTTGGCTTTCCCCATCTTCGCTTCTTTACTTTCGGTACCGGGAGAGAAAACGATTGAACTGACATAGTCGTTTTCTGGTTTAATTGTTCAAACAGTTAAATCCAGAAAAGAAAGGAAAGTCTTTTTGTCACAGATTATCTTCTCACTAGCTATCTCCTTCACGTAATCGGATGTCGTTGAAAATAACACTTTAGAAATTCTATTAGCTTTTACATCCAGTAATTGACGCAGTTAAAGACAATTGTATTACAATGATTGTTTTCCCATTTGTCTTATGTTCATGTTCACTATATATCCTAGTAAGTTATGTCTAGTTTTTTTCCTTTTATCAAGTCCTTTGATGTTGTTGGGCATCGCTATATCGCTATCTAGTGTCCTAGTTCCTCAAAACCACTTACGCTGAAACGAAAATTTAAATATAAGTCAAATTCAAAGATGCCATTCTTCTTGGCATGCACTGTTTATTGGATTTTTTAACATGCATCGTGCACTCAAATACAGGTAATAAAGATATATTCACGTGTAATGATGAACATTAAGCCATTGCAAGTTTTCTTTAAAATTTAATTCGATTTAAAAATATTTCCATGTGTGTGATCTAACTATATCAGAAAATCATTTTTCGCTACGTAACTTTTTTCGTTACGTCGCATTTGATCAATTTTACATTCGAATGAAGAAATCACCTCTCGGACCGTTGTATCAATCACCGGCACTGACAAAATCTGTCTTGGATAATCGTCATCAGGACGGTATTGGTTTTTGCATCCTTATAAAGGAAGTGTTTGATTGGTACGCTGAGAAACAAAGAAACAAATCACGTAATGCGCGTGTGAGCTAAATCACACATTTTTGTTCGTAATTCTTAGATACATTAAAGTCGCTGAAAAGGAAATACACCAATTCAAACTCATCAATAGCTAATTTTGTTTATTATATAATTATATAACCAATAACAAGCGACAAAATATAAACATATTATATTTATATTTATGCAATTAATATTAGAAAAAATGCTTCATAAACTCTTATTAATAATCATACTAATTAAACAATTAAGCAAACAAAAAATAAAAATTAATATTTTTTCTAAAAATTAAAATCGTCATACCATAATTTTATCGACTCCATTTTCCGTAAAATAAATATATTCGCAATATATTTTATCAATTCTTCCAGTATTATTAACACCAAACACCAAAACATTGACAAAATCACTATTCAATGACCACCAAACGCACGGAAATGCACGATCATATGAAATATTGAACCTCTTATCTGTTTATGTATATATTATATTTATATAAGTATATCTCATTAAATATCCCTTGCTTCACACATGTTCTTTCCCGCAGACAGCTTGTTATTGAAAAACAAATCTGTAATCAGCCAATCACTCTAGTAATAAACGGATGCACTACCGATATTAGCCAAACCAAATACTTCATTATGGTATTGGACAACGTGGAACATGCACCGTTGAACGGTATTTATTATCGCTCTCGTATCGCATGCTGATTGATGCAGTCGGTTTTATGTTCATTGAGATAAACAGAAATGGGTAAATCGTACCTTCCGGTGCATTGTTTAAATTTGATACCAAAGTGTTTAGTAAAAGCATCGTTATCGTTTTATATCTCGAACAAATAGCAAGTAGGCATCAAAACGACATTAAGCTATTTGCTCGGGTCGTAAAACCATGATATTAATGTTACCATTGGCAGGTGTATGATGTATATTACTAAAGCGATACATGAACTAGACATGCTGCCTTTTCTTTCATAATTCTAGGATAAAAAAATGCTTTATCATTTGATGTGATTACTACAATTAAATGCTTCCAATAAAATACACAGATTTTCAAGCTAGTGTATTAATTTTAGGTAGTATAATGCTTATCGAGCTAGTCCATTGAACAAGTATTTTAATGCCAACCGTAATACAGCATGAACAAGTTAAGTTTGTTTTAAATTAAGTTTACAATGTATATGTATTCTAAATGTTTTAGCTCGAAGAAAGCTCAAAACACTTTCTGAACCGCTCTGGAGTCCGCTCCTTGGGTAGAACCATTACACCAATACCTCAGTAAAGCTGAGCATGATTTATATTTTATTTAAGCTTAAATATGATGAAAACTAAGAGCTGTGGGTTGGGCTGGTGATCGAACCCGCAACCTCTGGCGTGATCGGCAAACACTCAGACGTTTATATACGATAAGATGACAGGGAATGGGCGAGATTGGTTGCACTCGTAAACCCGGCATTAAATAGCGCCATCTGCAACTAAATCTTCCAAGGCGGTGTTTTTTATTTGCCTATTGTTCTTTCACGAAGAAATGCTTATTGTATAGTGTGACTTTGTTTGTTATGTTGTAATGGTCGTGTACATAGAATGATATGTTTATGGCATGCATCGTTCATGACATACCGTTTCAGCTTCTAAACAGCTCGCCAAAAGGGTTAATTCAAATAATCTTAAACTCATTTTATACAGCATTACATTAAACTCGACAATTAGATCGCGTTATTTAACATTTAAACAAGGATCATATAAACGATGACGTACCAACATGTGTTTTTAATTCTCAAAAGAAATAGCAGATTTTCTGTACATTGAAAAGGCCATAAAATAAAGGGCACTGCTTTTTCTGCACATCTGACTTCCTCAAAGGGCCAGGTGTTATTTGAAACTATATTTGTATTGCATTACGAAGTACATTTCTAAAATATGATTTTAATATCACGAACAGAAAATGCAACATTAAATACAGACTGACGTGGCTTCACTTCCATATTTCATAAAACTATTTCAAAAGATCTTATTTCATTGACGTCTCACTACACAGTTACCCCCGTTTTCCCATGGTAACATGATTATTACGCTTAAAAACAAGGCCTACGTAATTTGGTTTTGTAATATTTTCAAAATGGTTCACAGTAGTTGTGATTTCTTGCTGCAGATGAGTAGAGCAAATGTTGGTATAGCATATACTGCAAGATATCAGTGGTTTTAAAAAAGTGACTTTTATAGGATTTCAACATATGCATGTATTTATGAGCATTATATTTTTTAAAAAAAATATCAGGGTGTCACTGCACCCTCTTTAAAAAAAAAAACGTGGTCAACCTTCCAGTTATGTTGCATTTTTTGTGGGTTTACATTCCTGCTATGAAAAAAGAACTTCTACGTGTAATTTCTTTTTTAACCATGGAAATCCTAGACCTTATGCTATTGACCTCTTCGAAATCCCGAATTCTGGTCGCGTGCGAGAGCGAGATTTCGCGCGAGACTATGAGCTCAGGGGAATTCGTTTCACCGCGGTCGCTGCTGAAACAATGTAGATTTCACGTAAGTAAATTGAATTTTCATACATTAACAACACAAATATATATTAAAGCAGTTTAATAAAGTTTAATTTTAGAGAGTATGCTAGTATCAATGATGAACTTAAGAAATGATGCAGTTGTTGACCATGATTACCTTTTTATTGTGACTTTTATTACTGTTGTAAGTGGGTGGTGTTAGCATAATGTATAATGGTGTGTGTGTGGTATATAAGTGTCAATTATTAAGAAAAGTTATTCTTGCAGAAGAAATTAATTAATTTGTTTCAAGAACATAATTATTATAGATATATAAAGACGAGTTAGAAGTTTAAGACTCTGAGGCTGTTTTGTACCAGATGTAGTAACTTAGTTTCAACACAGAAACAAACATTCCCGTGACATTATACTGTACATGTTTCATAATATTTTTTTTATTTTAGTTTTTTACTCATCAACTATTTATAAGTGACTTAAGTTTATCTTTATATTCATTTATTTCAGTTCAATTAAAATGCCGTCGGATGACTAGTGTTGTGTGTCCTTGTGTAAACCACAAGAGAAGTAAAGTTCCACCACGTTCTACATTTTACACTTTTTCAAAAGAGCCCAACAGTGGCAGTCTAGGATCAAACGGAGTTATAATGATTAAAAGGGCAAACTTAAGCCATGTATACCCACAGACACTTGATGAAGAAAACCCAACTATCCTCCATCTCATATGTCGACAGTCTAGAAAAATTTGTACGGCCTTCCATATTTCCAAACAGACGGAATATGCTTGTTTTTCATGTTTAAGTCTTAAATAAGAATAAATGTTTTCATCTGAGATATCTGAATTAATCAGAGACATAGTCCTATGTCTCTGGAATTAATATATAAGCATCATTTTCAAAAATGTACCATTTTGGATTTTTTTACACATCTAATCCAATAAAACAAATCTAACCATAATTTTATCTTTTCTTAAAAATAGGTTTTTTAACCTTTGATAGATAGTGTCATATGGAATATATTTGCCTACAGTCATATTGCACAAAATGTATGCTACTGTCCAGTTACTGGCATCCTGCTGAGCTTTCATAATTAACCAACACTACAGTCACACCATGTGGTAATGAGAAAAAACATGCATATTGTACCCCAATTTGCATAATTCACCACAGGTTTAAGTCCCCAGGGTTTAAGATAGGATGTATGTTATATTGCATAGTATTATGGACAATACTTAATTTAAAGATTTTCAGTTATTTAGGGGGTCAATACCAATGATAAGAAATTATGTAACGTCCGTCCCCTTTTATTAACGTTCATCCCCTATATTAGAGTGACATTAAACAAAATCTCTAAATTTTTGTTCATTTTTTTATTTGATAAATTATTCATATCTTAGATGCACTCTGCAAACATAAAATACTTAATACAGTGAAAAAAAGTGAAATTGATTCTATAAATTGAAAAAAAAAATAGAATGTATTTGCAGGTGGGGGAGGGGGGGGGGGGGACGTTACGGGGACGGACGTTCCATTTCCGTGTATATCTTTCCAAAATGACCATCGTTTTTTTCATTTTATATAGTACCTCGGTATAACAGCAGGTGAATGTGTATCATTCTATTTATCTTCTTTGAAGAATATATACCAGGGATGCAAACGTTACAGTTTTTTTTTTGTCACAAATTGAAACTTTCTGAGTTTATGTATTATTTCACAAATACACTATTATTAAAGCAAATACATCTCCTCGTGGTCATGCATTTCAATGTGATACACGTAAATTTTGTAAATATGATAAAATCAAAATTGTATGTATATTATTTTGTGTGATTTGTGTCCGTAGTATATGGTGTAAATTTATAATAAATACATCAGATTTCTCGTTAATATAATAAATGTATAAACAAAATAAACTGTAATTTAGTTACGTTTCAACCTCAAATAATAACAATCCAATACTATCACACACGTATATGATTGTGACACCTGATCATGGTGTAAAATACTGTAAAGTTTATGCATTAACCTATGTGTGGTACGAAACCTCAATTCGGTGGTACGAAACGTATGTAATTCATTCAAAGCTCTCTTAAATAAAAGAAAATCATAGTTTTTAAGCATAAAACTACATTTAGATTGTATTAATATGTTATAGTAATAATGTTGTTTTTTTTAAAGAAATCAATTACCTACGTTTTAAACAAAAAAGGCCCATTAACTGTGCAACATGCATGTCGTCAGTTGGGTCCGAAATTTGGTAGATAATGCATCTATAAAAAGACAAGAACTATTAATAAAATCTGTCATGTCGCATGAACTTTTTAACAAATAAAATATAACCATTCCTTACTTGTAAATGATAGTAGGGAGATTGATAAAAAATTAATTCTAAACTTCTCAAGTTTACAAATTACCCCACCCATCACCAGAAATCAAGCATTATTTAAAGTATACAAACACGCGCAAAACGATAAAAAGTTATTTTATTTTATCATTAGAACTTATTTTTCATTTTCATTTCATATCTTGTATTGTTTTCTTTCTTTTTATGGCTGTTTTATGTAACTCTGTTGTAATTAACTACTGTCAGAAACACCACTGCGGTTTGTTAATGGTGTGACGCGATTCCCCTGAGCTCAAGTCACGCACGAGAGTGAGATGTCACCTTTTCGAATTGGAGAATATAAAAAGAAAAAAATCAACTATAGTTCTAAAATTCAAATTCCAACCGAGGCTATGATATATAGTTTCTCATAAATTAACTGTAATAAACTAACACATGCTTTGCGTACTTGTCGTTTGAATAGAAAACTGTCCTTTTGACCATTTTAAATATACAAACTATTTGTCCAATTTTACTTATTTGATTTGATAATTCATTGTTACTTAATGCAATGACGAGATTTTTATAATGTAATTATCTATTCATTCATTCGATAGTTGTTTAGTGCTTAAATACGTCGCTGTAACTGGAGATGGCCTTGATGATATTGCAGTGTTTATTATTGGAATTGCTTTATGAATTATTCATAATAAACAATAAGTTAATTATTGAAAATATAAACACAGTATGTTCACATATGCCAGCAAATAAACGCTTAGCTCAACATTTCTGCCCTAAAGCCAATACATGATACATTATGCAAACGCTGATACAAGCCTTTAGACGTAACACTTTAATATATAATTTGAATTGATTCAAATTTAATCAAATTTACGTTACGATATAAATTTGCTTTAACAGATTAGTTAAGCCATATGTTAGTATACAGGTTATCGATTACAATTTGAACATAGCTATAATTATTGTATAAACTGAAATATGAAGATACATTAAAGGATATTGGCAATAAAAATCCATTGGGAGCAATAGATAAAAATATGAGACTCGATTGTATTGAATCTGTTCATTAGTTATAAATAAATATGTAACATCATCTCTAACGCCCCATAGCAGTTTTTCTACTTGAATGGATACGATGATGATATAAAATGATTACTGTACTAAGTCAAACAACGTGGTAAACAAAGTATATACGTAACGCAACATAGGATGTTGTACAGCTGTGATTTAGTACCAACTATCCGAAGCGAAACTAACGTTTTCATTTCAATCGACCGACAAAAAATAATATATTTGCTTTTGAACGCACGCATCTAAAGCAATGAATGACTTAAATTACATTTTCTTACAAGACGACATATGTAAGTATATTTCAGTCCCTGATATCTCCAAAATCAGGTATATTTACCCTGAAATGTAAAGCAGGAAATGCTATGTCTGTCCCACAATTCATATATTTCATACGCTTACCAAACTGTGACGTCATTCAATTTTTCCTGAAGCAATTGACCAATCAATGTTCTCAAGTCTCGATACTATATAAAAGACTTAAGCGGGAAAGTTGGTTCCGTTCTATAGACAAACAGTATGTCTTTACTCTCCCTAAATGTACTGTAGGAGAGCAATAATGCTATGTGATTGGGAATTTTCTACTTAACATTCATGGTTCACTTTGATTCGTATCTCAACGGTATTACAAACTCCTTTGATATGCAAATTGCATTGAACAAGACACTCTAACCGCATATGCTTAGTGCTGGTTTTACCGAGGATGAGCATGATGTGTCTATTTGTAATTACTTGTTTCACAGTCGATGAAGTTTAAAACCATTTGAGTCTTATTTTTAGATAAGAATATTGAAATATATACATAGCATTCACAGGAAGCAGCCGACACTCACAGCACAAACACAAAAACACATATGATGCTTATTTTTATAATTAAAATTCAAAACAAATATATAGAAGAAGTGTCAACGGGAATAACTGCATTAGAACTGCCAGTAGCAAATATCAACTGGGGAGATTGATCTTAGTAAACGTGAAAAGATTACCTTACTTCCCTTTAGTTCGACGTTACGATATAAAACGAGAAGATGTTAATACCAGTAAAGACTGCATACACAAGTACACCATTGCTGATCAAGGTGTAAGGTGTCATACCATTACGGAAGTGCTTCCTGCTCGTATACTGAAGAGTCCATAGTAAAATTGAAGTGTTGGTTTCATGGTCATATTTTTTATTGAAAATGCTGATGAAGAACAGATACCGTCGAAACTCGTTGTTTCGAATTCCGTGGGACCGTAAAAAAAAATTCGAAATATCCGGATTTCGATTTATCAGGATTCTTCTTTGTGCAACTTTTTACCGTTACCCCACCCACTTCATAAATTCGTTGAGAATATGTGTGTACATGTAAATATCCTATAATTTTTTATTAATACTCAAAATGATATGTTGTTGTTATATTTACTCATAATTTAAACTTTGTTTATATTGATGTGTATTGTGGAATTATCTCAAATCGTGGTAAAATGAACTGTTTACATACGTCATTTTCTTCTACGCAAACGTATGTTGTGCGTTGTTTTCTATGTGAAGGCTTTTGTCTATTTGCCCGTTGAGTGAAAATTGTAATTTTTTAAGTGTGCTATAATAGATAAATAAAATGTTTTTATACTTTTTTTTATTTTCATGAATATCAAATAAATAGAATGTGTAACAGAAAAAAACAGGTTATTTACAAGCAATGGTTACAACAACTATACAAATATAAAATAAGTCGAAAAAATAGAACAAATGTCTTCTAAAACTTCATCACCAAAGGAAGAAGCGGCTTTGTTTGCCTAATTAGCGTATGTCATGTATGTGTTTGTACTATTACAATTTGACACAATTACCTTACCTGCCAGGACAGACACATGAAGCAATAAATTACAGGTAGAGTATCAGAAATTATCATCTTTGGCGGTTTGCCTTTCATCTTCACGCAGTGATAAAAGTTCGAAATAACGAGTGATAAATCAATAGATTTTAGGATGGAGGGACCGAAGAACAGATTCGAAATAGTGAATAATTAGAATGACTGGAATTTGATATATCAGGAGTTGATTAATATAGAAATAGTAGGGGGGAAACGGGACCGAACTTCAAATTTGAGATAACCGGAATTTCGAAATATAAGAGTTCGAGTTAGCGAGTATCAACTGCATATAAATTATGTCTGTGATTTAAAATAGTGATGTTGTTGATAAATCAGAGGTATTTCTCTGTGTATTGTATTTCAGAACTACTTTCTGAGAACATGCAGTCAGGGATGAGGTGGTAATGCGGCGAAAGTGTCAGCTCGTGTAGTGTAAATAATAATAATGTCTTGAAAAGTTTTAAATTGGTGGGAAAGTTAAACCTTAATGGTACCATTTTCTCTGGATAATTCATGGAGACATTTAATTGCATTACAAGGAAACGGGACCAGTGTATGGATCGGAAGGTCAAGGAATTGGTCAGAGACAGGACAATATTGACAATTTATTATTATAAGTTATATAGAGGGATTTTTTACAGTTGTGACACCGTATTATTAAGCCAATCATTCATTTTCTGTATTCTATAGTAAATAAACCAATTTAAATAATTATCATTCATAGAGAGACCCAAATGAAAGAATTGAAACTTACATATTATTGTTTGTCAAACTCTGCACTACCACAATATGATGAGAAGAGTGAGGTTCATGTGTCATCGAATTTTCTTTCTCTTCAGTGTGAACACTGTTGACAAGATGATTGTATATTCATACTCCATTTTACAAAGCATCATTTATTTTTCTAAATTCAAAATTCAAACATGACAATGCGTTCAAAATGTTCAAAATATATCAATAATTTTGATATTCAAATAAAAATATGAGCATTAGAATGAAGACAATGCATTTTTAATGAAGAAAAAAACAACGAAAAGTTATGGACGTCATTATATGAATACCCCAAGGATGCATTTTCTGCTTCGAATGTAGGTTCTATGCCTCAAAGCAATGTCAGGTGATGTATTATATGTTTAGTATCTGTAAAACTCAAAGATTTAATATCAAGTACAATTAGTTATAGAAGTTAAATGACATTTTTCATTATTGCCAGTAAACTGTTTCATGCAGCATGGATGTAACTAATTCTAAAGCTACAGTTATAATAGAAAATTCATCTTCATGCTATGTTAATGCTTTTCAAAACTGGGTCAAGGTCAATATTTTTGCAAAGAGCAAGCGATGTTGAAATACATTCGACGATTTTGTAAAACTCAACGCACATCATTTGAAGATAATACATCACTTCGCCATGAAATTCAGATAATGAGGAACAATGACAAAGAAGTGTTTTTATCGGTATTGTATTTGCAAGTTAGAGGAGAATTCAGTCCATAGAACTAACAAAAAGAAATATATAATTTGTGATAGCTGGATCACATTTTTAAACGAATGTATGTAGTCTGTATTTGATGAATTATGTATGTTTTACCAGTTACATTCAATATCATATTATCACTAAGTATAGGATCTTACTAAATTCTATCAATATCGTTTTACTTTCTTTACGCATTGATCACCACGTCTTTTTACGTCTTTATGTATTGTGCAATACGCTATAATGCGTATTTACCCAGAAAGACGGGTATGTGTTTTACGTTTTATTAACGGAGGGCCTTTTATATAAATCTTTATATATTTTATATTAATTCCAATATAAGACATGAACAGCACATTAATTAATGAAATACAGACAAACACAACAAAACCACGTCAGCTTAGCTTGCGGAAAGAGTTGCATAATCAAGGGGGTTATGGTGATGAAATTTAATGGATCGCTGCATGTTTTTGTAGAACTTTTCTTGCGATTATCTTCTTTGAATTGAGCATCAATGCTGGATATAGTTTTATATGTCTTAATTTTAAAATAATTGTCATTATGTTCGTTTCTCAGTGAAGAAATGATGTTCATAAAAGAAATGAACTAATAAGTGCACTGACAGTAGATATAGCATTCAAGTAAAATAAACAAACACTTCACTACTACAACGTAGAATATTAAAAAAAAACATATGGTAAGTTGAACGCCAATATAAACATGAAGACGAAGGAAGAGCGAGGCAGATTGCCCTACTTTAACACACTGTGAGCTCCCAAGTAGCGTATTGTGTTATCGACCGTCCCAATGCGTGCCCTGTTGTTGCGTATTCTATATGTATTCATTGTACTCATTATAATCATTCTGTATATTAATTCTGTTCATTCTGCTTTGAGGTTTGTGTCCTTTGAATGCTAAGTTTCCTGATTATTAATTTATTTTTTATTCTAGTTTCTGGTAATAAAACGTTACTAGAGAGAGTAGTATTGGTCTACCGGTGCACCCAACGGCGTTCCATTCTTCATAATCTCATCATAGGATCTTAAAAAAGAAAAAAAAAGAGTAGCACCGCCAAAATATCCAAAAACAAACGCATAAGCATTCATCTAACTTCATCGTATAATACAAGCATACTCAGGCAAGCTAAATTAAAAGGATATTTGACAATGTTAAAATCGATGTTGTCTCATGTTCTATTTACAGGTCAATCTTTACAACTATGATTTATTGTTTTTTAGAACTTTAGTCATGATATGATTAAAATTCTTAAAATGTACAATACATTGATAATTCCTTTACGGACTTCATATCATACAGATAGAAAAATGAGAATTAAATATTTATTACAATTTCTGTGATAAAACTACATGCAAAATATTATTACTTGCAACCATTTACAAATAATATTTAATGACGCTTTCCAAAACAGAACCAAAATGAAGTGTTTACATTCTGCCATGCTGGGGTATGTTAAATTCATGTGTACCTCATGTGGATATTATATAATTTTTCGAGACGAAAAGTATTCATCAAGATTACCTAGTGTTTCCTTCAAGCCTGGAACCTATATCTCGCGTCTTATATAAACAGCCCAGATCAGACATTCGCCGGGCGCGATAATATAGATTACAGTATCAATGTAGTACATATAAACAATCCAATTGTACACACTCACAGTTCATCTGACTGCACACAATACAGCCGTTAGACAGCCGATACAGTGGTGTATATTGACGGATAACATGTCAATAATATGTGAACATTTGATAGATGATACATACCTCTACTGGAGAAGTCAATGGAGGGAGAATGTAAGCTGGTTTCTGAAGAACTGAATATAAACTTTTTGCTTAAAGAGACGCATTATCTTTACCCCGTGAATCCTTGCAATTATTTAAGTTGTTAGTTCTTTGCAAAAGTAATAAACTTGGAATACTAAGAGAAAACCTGACTACTATCTACAAGTGTACGCGCTTTAACCGGGTAAAACTTTGGTTCATAGACCTAGTATGAGAGTGCACCCGATTCCACTCTTGAAAATGAAACAAGAAATACGTTTGCAAATGTACTCGATAACATTACAGAAGTCAAAGTAGCAAGAGAAGTATTATTATGAAATTTGAATATATCTTATATGAATGAATATCCTAATGATATTTTACCGGACATTATCTCCATTATTGTTTTTTTGTGTCATGATTGTCAAAATATTTTACCATGCGGGTCAGTAATATATATCATTTTTACCGCCACTCCATTAATTGCATCACGATTAATGGCTATGTGTTGCATGTCTGATTTGACTGGTGCTTTCTATAATCACAGGAAATGCTGCTAAATAAAATACTGAAAGTAGCGTAAAGCGAGTACAGTAATATTAATAAGTACATTATAAGATATTGTATAACCCCAAAACAGCAGAAAATACGATAAAAGATATCACATTTCAAGACCCAGTTAAGCTGTGTTTTATGTCATTTGTTATATACTTGATACTATCGTAAAATATACAAATGGTAATATCAAACTGATTGGCTCTACTTCATTTATATATTAATATATCATATTAACAGTAATTATTTTAGCCAAATGAATGTTAATGAGCCGGAAAGTAAGTCTACATGCAGTTGCAAATAACGCTGTGCTTGCTCGCCTAATATACACAACCATATAAATCATGAGCACGAACTGTCGTATAATATACATTCAATTTGAGAATTTACGTCATGATACCAGCATACAGCTTAATGATTTCCTTTTATATATTAAATGGATAAAAAACTTCGATGTGAAATTTCACAGCAACATTATCCAACTACTTTAAGCAATATTCACTGTTTAAAAATATGTATGTAAAAGTATTTCGTTAATGAGAGTGTCAATATGATCATTAACATTAACAAAATACTGTATGCATGGCTAATGCCGAGCACTATATCATTTTTTGCAAACGAGTTGAATAAAATTAAATAACAAATGAGTAAATTCGTTTATTCATTTAACTCTGAAACTATTTAGATCACCTTTATTAAAAACGAGAGTATAGTAGTAATCGGACATATAAGTTTCCTTAAGTCATCGTATGACGTAACGTCGTTAATAACGTTAAGCGATTTCATTTTCATATTCCGGCAAGTCAGAAAGTAACCCGACATTTAACTTACGACAGCGCAGTTATACGGAAAACACAGAGCGATGAATAATAAGTGATTTTTCTCTGGGTTGATATCAGAATTATGCCATTGATGAATTAAGACTGCTGTACCTTAAATCATGCAATACGTATGTACATATTATATTTTCTAGTCATATACAATGTGTTCATGATCCCAAATTATCGAGAAAAAATAAACATAAGTAACAGTTATAAAATATTTTTTTTACAAGTAAATCACAATCAACAAAAATATGAAACTAAAGATCTCAGGTTATTAGGTTTCTCATAAACAGTGAGTTAGCGTACGGTGCCACTGTTTACATCTGATGCTGTTAGAGTCGGTATATATTTGATTTATTTTAATGCTATAGTAATTGATCATTGTGGTTTTGTGTATGTTTTATTTAACAACTATTGCAAATCAGAAACTGTGTACACCACGCTGTAAATGATATATTGCTTCTTAACATTTCTATAAATCACTGAATCAATATTTTCCATTAATGTCAAATCATGAATAAAACGACAAACATATAACAGTCTTGCACGAAAATGTTGTATAAATACAGTTTAATCAAATAAATCCAATAAGTAACAGTCTGGAATCAGATCATGTAATGGTTCCGGGAAATGCATTGCAATAAAGATAAAAGTATAAGAAACACTAACAGCATCTCATTGCTTCTAAAGACAGCAAAAACACACCCTTAAGGTCACACTACGCTATATAATTATACAAATCAGTGTCTGCCTGTTTCACTATAACTTTTTTTTACACATACCCTTTTTTCAAAAGTGGTTTCTTTCCAGACAAGCGAATGTATTTCTACCTAAAAATGCACACTAACTGGCAAGGTTGACTACGTCTTTTATAAATGCAGTAAAGTCACCTTCCGTTTTTTTATAAAGCAGTCCTATGCTTGTCCCAAAATTCATCTGCCTCCTAAAGTCAAATTAAACTCAGTTACTGTGGATTCAGGGGATTCTCATATGTGTATATTTTAGCCAAGACGTTGTTTTACACATCTGAAAAAATCATGATTTTTTTTAACCACGTTCAAAATATACCAAACCGAAAAACGCAGTACCTTGTTTAGGCGTAAGAATAGTAAGGGGGCATAACTGTGTAGTGAGACGTTTATCTCCACCTTAAAAAATAAGAAAAGTTAACTTATTGCCTGATATTCTGCATTGTAATTAGACTTTTAAATGTGATAGCGATAAAATTACCTTTTTTTCTTTAATTTCTTTCACCATTTTTCTTCCATATTGTAGATTAATGGCATGAATTCCGATTGAGGAGTGTTATGATATATATTAACCTAGTGTAAAGGCATTTCTGATTCACCGTTCGATGTTTGTCGCGTTACTGGCTCTCGTACGCAAGATTATCAAGCTAAGTGCTAAAACATCTAAACAAGGTTGATTTGATATTGTAAAATCACGTTATTTGAAAAGTTACACCAAACGATGACTGACGAAAACAAATACATGAAATGTACAAAGAGTTATTCATAGAATAAATCCGTTTTTAAGATAGTAATAATTTTGAATAAACTAAACATGAAAGACCCAAAAATAGCTACATGTAGCATGTAAAAGGACTGATGTAAAAAGGGGAAATCAATTAATTGAACTTCCATGAACCTTTTGTATTCACGTAAAATTACTCGACAATACGTTTATAATTATAACAACTTATATTCATCACAGAAATACAAACATAACTTAGATGAAGTCCTGCTTCTCTAGCCAATGAAATTGCTCAGTTTTTCAAAACAGAACGTTCCATTTCACATAGTAATTTCCATTTTCTATTCCGTGGAAAATAGAACGTTTATTTTGAACTACGGTGGCAAATCCACGTGACCTTATACTAAAAGTTAAAGGAAAAGTGAACATTTCTGGTAATATTTTTGAAAATTACTGTCTTATAATTACCATTTCATTAAAAATCACAGAACAATGACGAACGCCGTCTCTGTAAGAAGATGAACCTTTCGGTGCTATTAACTAGCCATGCAAAACTCATAATTTTTGGGGGTAAAATGTTATACGGCGTACATTAGATTTGTCTGTAAATTTCACCACCAAATCTTTTCAACTGAGCAAAATATGACGTTGCACTTTTTGCAAATCAATACTTTTCATTAGCAACTTAGTCAGTTTAGTTTAAATTAAAGTCGTATTTATTTTACTTCGATTGTGAAATAAGTCACGCCCGAAGTCTTCCTTGGCAGAACAAGTACTAAGCATATGCGGAAAGATCTGATGCTCTACCACTGGACCACGTGCTCCACTCAATAGCACTCAAAATGTTTATCTCCATGCAGAGACGGCATTCGTCTTTGTTTTGTGAATTTTCATAAAAAATTTAGAAATTGATTAGCAAAATTGTTACCTGTTACGACTTTCGCACCAGTCCATGGTATCATGTCACGTCGTTTCGCTGCCGCATGCAACTACAAAGTGAACGCAATTCCTCAAATTCACACTTAACCTCATTGATGAACACGCCCCCTAAATCCATTTAATCCAATGAAAACTTACGAGAAGCGCGCCAATTGCTTTTTTGAAACAGTGCTAACGCGCACGCGCTCGTGTTTGTATCTGTCAATCAATGTTTTCATGGGCTTAATTCTATAAATAAAAATTATGCAACAAGACCATGTCTGGTACCCAGAAACGAGAACGTAGAACAACATCTTAGCCGGTTAAAAGTTACATGGACTTTTCTATACGACAATTATTACAATGTAGAGTAAAGGTATCTACAGTACGAAACAATTTCCAGTGATTTACGTTTAAATGCAATAAAAAGTTTTTTTTGTACTACAACAGTTGTATAATGCCAATATAATTCAAGCTAGATCTACAACGTTTTAATTCAAGAATTCAGTTTATAAAATATAAAAAAGTTATACCATAATTTGGTCAGGAAATTTAAGTCTCTTATCCTTCATGCATTTGTGTGAAGCAATTCAATTACCGTAATGATGTGTTTGTAATGTCTTGTTTACACATTGAAATCATACACAATTCATAGTGACTCTGTTTATCGCCTCTATGTATACTGAATGGAAAAGCTAATCCGCCATTAAAAATTATGATTTCAATATCTTCCTCAGCAATATATGTCAGATAGTGGATTAGCTTTTCCGTTCAGTATACAATCTAATTATTTAACTTCTGTCGTGTCGATTGTTGGTATACACCATGCAAAGATTGGTTGAATTTGTGAGGTTTGAGATGATGCAGGGTATACTCTGAAATATTACATGGGGTTTTGAAACTTTATTAGATGCAAAAAAGTTATATAGGATGTCCGGCAATTTTGATTAGTTTTTTTTTTTCTAAATGCTGTTATAAACATTATAAAACGATATTATGTCTAAATATGAAACTTGAAATACTACATTATGTATTTAGAAACTTCATATGTTTCTATTTTTGGAAGTGGATTACATTTAATCACTGTTAAATGTATGACAACCGTAATATTTTCACAAATGTGACTGTGACAACAAAAAGAGTTGACGATTTTTTATTGACAAAACGTGACTACGCTTGTTTTGTTAAAAATACTAATAATCTATCACATATAAAGATTCAGATATACAGGTAAAATGGATATAAGTAAGTAACTTTTATCCCTATTTTTTTCGTTCGGGTTGAACATACCTGGTTCGGAATATATTAGGGACTGTGGACTGTCTGCACTGTCAAAATTGAAAAGCATATAATTATCATTGTAGCAATTTCGTATTGATAAACGATTAAACGATAGATATTGACCTCGAGAAAGGCATTGAACAAATGGACAGAACATCATCCAATCATCGTTAAAAACTACTTGTGCCACAAATCAATAGTAAATCGTGGAAGTGAGTTTTCTTAGTGGTGAAAACAATTAATCCTCGTATAAACTGGTTTGGCTTTATTGAATTTCCGAATTCCATTCTGACGGAATACAAAACGAAATCAATGTCGCTTTATTTTCCGCTTAGGGATAGGAAATAATTTCAGAGCATTGTTTTTGATTACCCAGGACAGGCGTTCAGACATGACATAATGCTGATAGGATCAGTAAATTGAAAAGTCCCAGATTGTAAAGTATGCCCGAATATGCAAATATAAATTAAAATCTACTCAATATTTGATTGTTTAAAAATATTATTTGTGCATGCTTAACCGTCCATGCTAGTTTGATATGGGAATAAAACTGAAAATACCAAGTATGTGTTTATGTCATTTTAATATAAAATGACTGCATTATTATAAAAATTTAAACACAACATTATAATGCATTTAGACATATACAAACTAATTGACTAGATTCTAAAATATGTATATGACTAGAATCAAACACCAAGATATTAACACAATACAATACACAATTTCCATGTAAAAGATGGGCAAATATCCGCCAATACAAATATGATCAATATGAACTAGTAACAATAAATAGATTAAGTCACTAACAGAAACAATGAATACAATGAAATCAAATGTAGAGAATCAGCAGGCAAATCTGATAAGATACAGAACCTAATATAAACCAGATAAATGGGCGGTGAATAAAGGGGAGGTGGCAGGTCAAAATATTTTTTATCTCAATTTGAAGACACAGTCACAGATTGTGTTGCCGTGTAGAACATGCAGTACGAGCGATCATGTGATAAGCTGTGTTTGACATATACCGAAAATACTTGATTACCGAAATTAAGATATTCGACCTGAAATGACTGCTGATTATCGACACAAACCAAAAATTAATTTACAATAATTAACTTTAGTGCTTGCTTAATCTTCCATGCTGGTCATTCATTACCACATAGTAGCTAGTTTGATATGGAATAAAATTGAATTAACAAATACCAAGTATGTATTTATGTCATTTTAATGTGAAATGACTGCACTTTAATAAAAATTCAAACACAGCATTAAAATGCGTTTATTCATATACAAACTAATTGACTAGATTCTAAAAATGTATATGACAAGAATCAAACACCAAGTTATTAACACAATACAATACATAATTCCCATATAAAAGATGGGCAAATATCCACCATAAACACGCCCATCCGTAGATGATGGAACTGAATACTCATCTTAGTATTTCTTATATATATTAGATCTAAATTGAAATAAATATTCCAATAACCAACTTATAAACTAAGTGTTACAACAACAGTGGTAAACAATATTACTCTAAGAGAAGCTTATATTTCATGTAACTCATTAAAAAGTTAGCATAAACAAAGCAGGCCAGCCTAACGCTGACATCCGCTTGCCTTCTCAAAAAACCCTAAATACAACTATCGAATTGTAATGTTTAGAATGTGAATGATAATGTACGTTTAATAGCGTACTTTTCAAACTTATAAACATGTAAATAAATATATATATAATAGGACTAGCATACGCTAACATCCACAAAGAATGCACACAATTTAAATTTGTTCTGTCCAAACCAGCCTGAATGAAACTTAACTGTGTCATTAATCTTAACTCATATTTATTCACAAAGATCAATAAGGCAGTCTAATGTAAGTTTGCAAGGCAATTGAATGCCAACGTCCCATTTTCCTCATTTCGTCTTCCGAGTAGCCTAGTTGAATTGCCGCAGTAGCTGCCCCTATACGAAATGAATGAGGCTTGTACAAGTTGGGATCTAAACCCAGGAAATTGATGAATGATTTCAACTTAGCAGTAACATAGCTGTATATGACTGGACTACAATTAAGAAACTGGAAAAGTGGACCCGACTTATGCTTATGAACTGGTAAATATCGATTCATGGCCAGCACTGGACAACTATTCAATAACCTTATAAGCGATTGAAATTATTTCAATGTAACCTTTTGTTTTCTTTTAAACATCTGCAATTTTTTATTCATTTTGTCATATTCATCGAATCAACCTCAATACCGTTTATGATGATTTTTGTTGTAGGTTATACTGTTTTATCTTCCTTTATTGGAATACCAAGTGAATAACAAAACCGTAAAAAAGCATCTAAATGTAACCCACATGTATCGTTACAGGCATGCGAGACAAACTAATTGACTAGATTCTAAAATATGTATATGGCTAGAATCAAACACCAAGATATTAACACAGTACAATACACAATTTCCATATCAAAGATGGGCAAATATTCGCCAATACAAATATGATCAATATGAACTAGTAACAATACATAAATTAAGTGACTAATATGAACAATGAATACAATGAAATCAAATGTAGAGAATCCACAGTCAGATATGATAAGATACAGAATCTTATATAAACCAGATAAATGGGCGGTGAATAAAATGGAGATTCAGGCCAAAATATTTTCTTTTCAATTTGAAGACACAGTCACAGATTGTGTTGCCGTGTAGAACATGCAGTACGAGCGATCATGTGATACGCTGTGTTCGACATATACCGAAAATGCTTAATTACCTAAATTAAGATATTTGATCTGAAATGACTGCTGATTATCCACACAAACCAAATTATTTACAATAATTAACTTTTTTAAAATCATGTTTTATAAATCCCCTTACTTAGTTTACAATTAATATATTTTTTAGGCTTGATTTTATTGAATACGTGCACTTGGAGCAATAAAATAGCCAACAACCTTCCCGTCATCTATCACCTAAATATACTGTTATTCAACCAACACTAAATGAGTTTTTTTGTTTTATTAATGGGGTATAACGCTATTTTCAACGAAAGGTAGGTTATATATGGCATAATTAGTTTTAATGGTGAGGAAACCCCTTAGAATCAATATGAGTAATATCACCCTCGTTCCGTAAATAAGTGGTAAACTTTCTCTCATGAAGAATTTGAACCGAGCCGGTGAGTTGTCAATGGTTATTAGACAACAGCGGCGGCCTACTTAGACCACTCGGTCACGGAGAACCCCGTGTTTGACTGACACGAAATGTTAAAACAATATTTATATACAAATGTTTGCTACGTACTAAGTTTGTACGCTTTACAAATGTCTGACTCTCGTATATTTCTGACTTACGTAAGATTGGAGTCCGGTCTATTTTTGAAAATATTTAGGTGAAGTTTCATGTGAAGAGTACTAAAAGGGTTAAATTAATAAACGTCGGGAGAATTATTGAAACTATGTAAACGGCATTTAAAGTTGAACTATACTGTTGTTTGAAAATGAACAACATTTTTCATTCAGATTATGTTTACAGTGTAAGGGTTTTACTGGTGACTTTTATAAATTGTCGATATGTAATAATTTCATCAATTACAAAATATAAAGACTCGGAATTGTAAATTAAAGTCAACGGCAAGTCACATAAGCTATCGCATTGTAACAATTGGGTATTCTTTTCTCAATATTGTAATAATTCTGAAGGTTTTGTTACCATGAACATGACATGCTGATCCACAATCATATTAACATATTGGCCAAAGAACTTGTATTATTATGTTATTAGTTTTGCCTAACTTTCGTCTGTGTTCATCAAATAATCAAATATCAAATTTCGTTAATCAATATATTCTGAAACAAACCGCTTGTCTCACCATTTCTATTAAAATTATACAATAGAATGTTCAACATTAGTGAATATCCAGATGCATGGGTCCGTGGGTTATTGTACCCGTCTACAAAACAGATATAAACGTAACAAAAAATTATAAAGCTATTACACTCGTAAGCATATTAAGAAAATATATTCGCAGCTTTTATTGAACAGACTATCAAAATGGTCACAAAATAGGACACAATTATCAACAACCAATGTGCTTACAAAAAGGGTAACTCTATTGAAGACTGTATATTCTTACTACATTCCATAATTACAAAAGTTCTTAACTCGGAAGAAAAGCTCTACTGCGTTTTCATTAATTTCGAAAAAAACGACAACATTGACAGGCAGTTTATGTGGCAAAAATTACTAAATGAAAACATAAGTTGTAATTAGTTGAAGCGATCAAAGCAATGTACAAAGTCGTAACAGTATGCGTTAGGTATAACGCGGAATATTCGGATTTTATCGACTTACACATGGGTGTAAAGCGATGAGATCCAAGCTCAAGATGCTTTTCATGCTTTACCTTAAATATATTAAAACAACATCAAAAGTAACTGGCAAGATAGTTTAACCGACAATGAACTAAAATTATTCTTAATTAAATATGCCGATAGCAAAATTGTATTTGCATTTTAAATGATATTGAACGATACTGTAACGAATGGAGTCTAAACATAAACACAACCAAAACTAAAACTGTCATATTTGAAAAGGACGCCATACATACCAAGATGTCTACATATTTAACACTCCAATAGAAACAGTCACATCTTTTAAGTATGTACGAGGTATGTCCCAAAAGTAATAGGACGCATTTAGACATATGCCTTTTAGTGTTTCAGTCCAAACAAAACTTGGCATGAATGCTTTTCAATACTTAAACTATAAGCATGCAAAATTTCGATATCGTACACCACCATTAAACATTTATTTTGACAAGTCAAAATGTATATGTAACAAAGTACGGAGGAGTTTGACGTTATTTGTGCGACGTCAAGTTGACATTCAAATGAAAAACATTTTTTTTCGAACTATGAATCGCGGTGCAAAACACATTTTTTGTGGTACTGCAACCACTACTGGTACATGTTACGATACTATGATGACTTGCAGATCCTAACCTCAGAATGTACACTCAGGCACATGGTCCGGAGGTACTGGAAGCGCTTTTCATAAAGATCTTACTTGAATCCCAGGAAAACCACAGAATATTTCGGTCGTCCAAATCGTTTGTACCACCAATAAATAAAACTCGAGGATATGCTTTCTGTTAAAGAGTTGTGTGAAATAAACTTCAGAGTATCCTGTTGGGTCATATTACACCCAACACAAAATTTTACCACACTCCAAATTTCCACTCTAGACGTGACGTTGTCTATTTTTTAACTATTCAAATTCGCACTTGTTCTTTCGAAAGTTCGCACAATATTCAAATGTTTATCGACAAAGTCGAATTTTTAAACGACATTCGCACATGATCTGAAATAACGTTTACTGTTATTTTATAACATTTGGCGCGATATTGAGGAAGTTGTCTGCTTTTCAAGGCAATGTTGTTTTTTTAAATGGCGTCTTATTTCAAAGTCCCCCGTACTTCCAAACTCGCGTCACCACTATTGTGACTTTTGCATGAACTTAATGATGACTGAAAGTTGACTTGATGTTTCATGACAATAGCAGAGATGCCGATCTATCAATTGATACCATTGGTTTGCATGTAACGCCCTAAATACAAAAACGACACGGTCGTCCTATTACTTTTGGGACATACCTCATACTAGGAATACAATTATCTAAAAACGGTAATTGGAATCAATCTCAAAAACATCTAACACAACACGGAAGTTTTGCATTATACAATATTGAACTACCTATAAAAGATGCAAAATGTTTGATTTTTTAGTTGGATCAGTTTTAAACTTTGATTTTGGAATATGGGGTGAATATAAACCCACCGGTATCGAACGAGTACATACCAACTTTCTTGGACGAATATTGTGTGCTAAAACAACTACAAATTTAAATGCATTTTATGGAAAACAAGGAAGAGTTCCACTACAAATTATCAGAAATATTAACATGATAAGATCCTGGATAAAAATCCTCAAACTAGACGAAAACTCCTCAGTTCAAGTATTTATTCAATGCTAAAACATGATGCCGATAATTTACCCAATAACCAAAACACTTCCTGGGCATATCAAATAAAAAACTATTCTTTAAAAACCATGGATTAAGTGATATATGGTTACAGCAATCCAATATAGATATACATTTTCCAATCATAAAACAACGCATCTTAGATACATATGACTAGCCTAATACTCAGAAATAAACAACTCATCCAAACTACAGTATTATAGCTTATTTAAAAACGACTTTAAAACAGAAAAATACTTAGACGCAATAAAAAAATAAATATAATTTCGCATATCGTCACATAATTAAGATATAGAAACAGGACGATACGATAACATACCAAGAGAAAACATAATTTGTACAAAATGCCAAATGAACCAAATCGGAAATGAATATCATTTCCTTCTGGTGTGTCCCGCATATAGACACTTATGGAATATCTACTTTAAAAAATTGCTACTGTAGTTGGGCAACAACAAACAAATTTCAATCACTGATATCCACAAAAAGTCTTTGTTCACAAACATAGGAAAATTCATATACAACGCAGAAAAGATAACAATTAATTAACTGATCATTATAAACATACATCATAAAACTAATGTGTATAAGAAGAGTCATTTAAAATATCTACATATAATAGCGATAGACATTCTATATACTAAGAATTACGAAAGTGTTAAATTGACTCTTATCATATATACATATATAAATCTATGTAATTCACATAGATAATATATATTACTTCTCTGTTAAATGATCTATTTCATGTTATTCACATTTTCGATGTGTGTAGGCTATAAACATTTAATTAATGTTTTTTACTGAATAAAATATTTGTAATCGTTTACTGTGGAGATATGGTTGTCCTAAATTTGTTATATCATTCTGTTATATATAATAAAGTTATTATTTGTTTATGCAGTGATATCAAATGACCAATTTTACAGAATAGTTATAGTATTTCAAGAATATGATATAATATAGAAAGTAAACATTATCTAGAACATATCAATACCCATCATTTTGCTTCCCGCACCAGTTTGGGGTTTGACACCAATATCGAACATATCGTAACGAAAATCTCATACCCTGGGTTATTAAGTACAATACCTGTGATACCTGTGCCGTATCACTATCAATCATCTCACTCGATTGCAGAAAAATGGAAAACAATTTGTCGAAAGGTGGCATTAAAGATAAACATGTGGTTTTCGTTTAGATTAAGAGGATGATGTTTCCCACAATCTAGGTAAGTGCTAGGGAAAGAGCACATGTTTGTAGCGAACATTTATATGTACAGGCACTATACCTTCTGATTTCAAATGCAAAGTTTATCTAATGCTCACTTTGCAAATGGAGTACTTAGACCAAGTATGTTATGAGCAAACCTATAATGTGCTGACTTTCTTGTCGGAGAAATTATTCGGGCCATATGGCGCCATTGCGATTCTCATAGAACTGCAGTGTTATGCCAATATCTGTACATTTTGCGGATATAAAAATGTATACTGAAAGGACAAAGAAAGAGTCGGATGATTTGCAGTCACTTTATCAAACCATTGAAAGCGATATTTAATATGGTTTTAGAATATTTCATTAATTATTTTGTCAATATGATCAGTATTATAATGTTACCAGGTGTTAGAATGTGTTACAAGGTGTAACAAGGTGTTACAATGTGTTACAAGTTGTTACAGTGTGTAACAATGTGTTACAATGTGTTACGATGTGTTACAACGTGTTACAGTGTGTTACAATGTGTTACAATGTGTCTCTGAAATTCTTTACCATTCAGTATATATTTTATTAAAGCACAATACTAAACTCAGCCCCAAGTTTCAACATGATTTATTCAGTCCATATAATGTGTGGTCTTCTTATTTGCGTATTATTTTTATGAAGAATCTTATTACATACATTAATTATGTGTGTTATGTTGTGATGGTTGTGTATCTAGAATGATATGTTAATGCAATGTATTGTATATGACTTCAGAAATTTATTGTTTCATTAAAACTCATTCTATGAAGTTTTGTATGGAACTAGGACTCGTCAAGAACCCGATTTATAAATACGTTCATTTGAACAAGGACCATGTAAACGACGAGGTACAAGCGTGTGTTTCTCTTACTCAATTAAATGGGAAAATGTGTTGTTGTTTTTTGTTACTTTTTATCAATTCATTTCAATAAACGTCACCTGCCAAACATTATTGTCATTTCAAAGCAAAATAAATGGTTTAAGCTGTCTGAGTGGACACTCTCAATATTAAAGCTATTTGTCTTATTTTACACATTTGATTTGATAATTTGTAACTTAGAGCAATGACGAGTGAACAAGATTTTATGAAAATTTATTAAATAATTTTGTTCATTAATTCGTTAGTCTTTAGAGCTTAAAGAAGTCACTGTAAATGGCGATGACGTTGGTGATATTGTAGTGTTTATAACTGACATTGCTTTATGAATTATTCGCAATAAACAATCAATAAATCATCGACGAGAGAAACGCAACAAGTTCACATATGCAAGCAAACACTAAGCTCAATCGTATTGCCCTCAAACAAATATATATATATGATAGGGAGAATCATACGTCTAGCAAAACACCTTTCAGGAGCACCCGTGAATACAGTAGAAAATACTGAAACCGGCCTTCAAACGTCACATTTTAATATAAAAATTCAAATAGCAGGGTCGGTTCAAATTAACGTAAGGTTAGCAACTTTGCTAAGTAAATTTTTTACCAATATCTTATATACATTATATGCACCGAGGGGTGAATGCGAAAATGGTCTAAGTGCATGTAATTAAAGAATCACTTAGGGTTTTTTTAGCTTTGACCTCTAGACATGTTTTTGTGGTTAATTACAATTGTAACACGGCGATAATAAGTATAGATACTGACATAAGACAATCATAACAGGGTATTGGCAATATCAACTATGAGCAATAGTATCTAATAAAAATCTGTTAGAAGCAATAAATCAGGAAAAATATACCAGACTCGGCTTTACTGAGTCTGTTTGTAAGTGATAAATATGTAACAACATCCCTCACGCCACCTAGAAGTTTTTCTCATTTCGAGCCAAATTGAATGGGTTTAACGAGCGGAAATGGTAATTACATCAAGTCCGTCAAAAGAACGGTGCGTGGCAACGTTAAATAACGCACTGAGGCGCTAAATGTTTCGCAACTGACGTTATATGTCGCAAGACTGACGTTAAAAGTCGCAACCAATAGCGAAACAAACGTTTTCATTCAAATCACGCATTGATACAAACGACCGAAACAATGAAATATTTGCCTATGAATGCACGTATCTAAAACAATGAACCACTCAATTAAAACATTGTTGCCATGAGATGTTTCACGAGACGACAGATGTTAGTCTATTCGAGTCCCGAATATTTGCGAAATAAGGTATATTTACCCTAAATGGAAAAGCAAGGAATTCTATGACTGTCCAAACAGTTCTTATTTTTCATATGCTTACCAAACTGTGACGTCATTTAACATTTCCTGAAGCAAATGACCAGTTAACGTGCTCAGATCTCATTGGTATTTAACGGACCAAATAGGGCGAGCTTGGTCCGTTCTACAGACTAACAGATATATTTCTTTACTTCCCTCAAATGCACTATAGGAGAGATAAACAGCAATGCTGAAATGTGAATGGCCATTTTCTACTTCACGTTCATCGTTCACGTTGATTCGTATATTACACACTCCTTTGATATGCAAATTGCATTGTACAATCAGTTGCAAAAATGAGGACAAGTTTAAATGTTAACGATAGGAAAAGAAAGTTATATTTACATGGAAATCCTATCAGAATTCCACAATGTGTCGTTATGGAATGAAATTATTTGACCCCAATGACACAGAGTCAGGATACAGCGTGTACACATTCTCTGGATAGATTTTAACATGTAGCATAGCAGAGGATTAGCAAGATTCGAGTATGTAAAGTAAAATTAAAAACATTGACAAAAATGTATGAAAAAATATGTTGTATGGATGTTGTATGGTGTTAAGCGTCGCTTTTAACAATTTGTCAGTCATATCGCGACGTTGTCTACTTGAGACAGTATTTTAAGCGCTGTCACACGAGAGTATCATGCCGCAGTACACATGGTATGATACCTTACCCAGTCACATTATACTGACACCGTGCCGACCAGACCTAGAACTCTCCTCTAAATGCTGGGCGTCAAGCGATGAAGCTTCTAGTACCATTTTTAAAGTTTTTGGTATGACCCGGCCGGGGATTGAACCCACGACCTTCCGCATGCGAGGCGGACGCTCTACCACTAGACCAATCCGCGGTCTCATGAAAAAATAATTAAAAAGTCATGCTTTGATTTGTTTTTGGTTTCAAAGACTTTATAAGCAGGTTTTCGGGGAAAAAATGGAGCGAGTTATCCGGTTGTAGAGCATCAAATTCAGGATCGGAAGGTCGTGGGTTCGATCTGTCAGTCTTACCTTTGTGTGGAGTCCTTGAGCAAGACACTTTATCCACATATGCTTAGTACTGGTTTTACACAGAAACTGCATAATTTGTCTTATTTGTAAAATAAAAGAATTTAAATCATTTCCGTCTTATTTTAAAATTATAATTACTGACAAAAATACATGTACAACAATCTACATACTAGCATTCAATGGGCGATGCCGACAAATCAGTGCAAAAACAATATACACAGAATAATTATTTCTATTATAATCAATCCAAACAAATATATGGAAGAAGTGTCAATAGGGATTACTGCATTAGAACCGTCAGTAGCAAAACATCCACGGGGGAGATTGATTTTATTTAACGTGAGTACACTACTCACTACTCACCTTCTCCTCGTCGTCACGGAAGACTGATCATGTTCAACGTAAGAACACATCTTCACTTTTCCTCGTCGACACGGAAGACTGATTATGTTCAACCTAATCACATTACTCCCCTTCTCCTTGTCGGCACGGAAGACTGATTATGTTCGACGTAAGAACACATCTTCACTTTCCTCGTCGACACGGAAGACTGATTATGTTCAACATAATCATATTACTCCCCTTCTCCTTGTCGACACGGAAGACTGATTATGTTCGACGTGAGAATACTACTCCGCTTGTCCTCGTGGTCACGGAAGACTGATCATGTTCAACATGAGAACACTACTCCCCTTCTCCTAGTCATCACGGAAGACTGATCATGTTTAACGTTAGCACACTACTTCTCTTTTCCTCGTCATCACGAAAGACTGATCATGTTCAACGTGAGAACACTACTCCCCTTCTCTTCGTCGTCAATGAAGACTGATTATGTTCAACGTGAGCACACTACTCCCTTTCTCCTCGTCATCACGGAAGACTGATCATGTTCAACATGAGCACACTACTCCCCTTCTCCTCGTCGTCACTGAAGACTGATCATATTTTACGTGAGCACACTACTCCCCTTCTCCTCGTCATCACGGAAGACTGATCATGTTCAAATGACCACACTACTCCCCTTCTTCTCGTCGTCACTGAAGACTGATCATGTTAAACGTGAGCACACTACTCCCCTTTTGCTCGTCGACACTGAAGCCTGATCATGTTCAACATGAGAGCAATACTCCCCTTCTTCTCGTCGTCACGGAAGACTGATCATGTTCAATATAAGTACACTACTCCCCTTCTCCTCGTCGACACGGAAGACTGATCATGTTCAACATGAGAACACTACTTCCCTTCTCCTCGTCATCACTGAAGACTGATCATGTTCAACATGAGAACACTACTCCCCTTCTTCTCGTCATCACGGAAGACTGACCATGTTCAACATGAGAACACTACTTCCCTTCCCCTCGTCATCACGGAAGACTGATCATGTTCAACATGAGAACACTACTCCCCTTCTCCTCGTCGTCAATAAAGACTGACCATGTTCAACATGAAAACACTACTCCCGTTCTCCTCGTCGTCACTGAAGACTGATCATGTTCAACGTGAGCACAATTCTCCCCTTCTGCTCGTCGACACAGAA
Organism: Panopea generosa; assembly: GCA_029582155.1. Lineage (NCBI taxonomy): Eukaryota > Metazoa > Mollusca > Bivalvia > Adapedonta > Hiatellidae > Panopea > Panopea generosa. The sequence continues at coordinate 60,313,567 of CM055902.1, forward strand.
GACTGATTATGTTTAACGTTAGCACACTACTCCCCTTCTCCTCGTCATCACGAAAGACTGATAATGTTCAACGAGAAATCATTACGCCCCTTTTCCTCGTCGTCACTGAAGACTGATCATGTTCAACGTGAGCACACTACTCCCCTTTTGCTCGTCGACACGGAATACTGATCATTATCAACATGAGCACACTTCTCCCCTTCTCCTCGTCGACACGAAAGATTGATTATGTTTAACTTTAGCACAATTCTCCACTTCTGCTCGTCGACACGGAAGACTGATCATTTTCAACATGAGCACACTACTCCCCTTTTCCTGTCGACACGGAAGACTGATTATGTTCAACACGAGCACACTACTCCGCTTGTCCGCGTCGACACGGAAGACTGATTATGTTCAACATGAGCACACTACTCCGCTTCTCCTCGTCATCAGGGAAGACTGGTCATGTTCAATATAAGTACATTACTCCCCTTTTCCTCCCCTTGTCCTCGTCGATACGGAAGACTGATCATGTTCAATATAAGTACACTACTCCCCTTCTCCTCCCCTTGTCCTCGTCGAAACGGAAGACTGATCATGTTCAACATGACAACACTACTCCCATTCTCCTCGTCGTCACGGAAGACTGATCATGTTCAACATGAGAACACTACTCCCCTTCTCCTCGTCATCACGAAAGACTGATCATGTTCAATATAAGTACATTACTCCCCTTCTCCTCGTCGACACGGAAGACTGATCATGTTCAACATGAGAACACTACTCCCCTTCTCCTCGTCATCACTGAAGACTGATCATGTTCAACATGAGAACACTATTCCCCTTCTCCTCGTCATCACGGATGACTGGTCACGTTCAATATAAGTACACTACTCCCCTTTTCCTCCCCTTGTCCTCGTCGATACGGAAGACTGATCATGTTCAATATAAGTACACTACTCCCCTTCTCCTCCCCTTGTCCTCGTCGAAACGTAAGACTGATCATGTTCAACATGACAACACTACTCCCATTCTCCTCGTCATCACGGAAGACTGATCATGTTCAACATGAGAACACTACTCCCCTTCTCCTCGTCATCACGGAAGACTGATCATGTTCAATATAAGTACACTACTCCCCTTCTCCTCGTCGACACGGAAGACTGATCATGTTCAACATGAGAACACTACTCCCCTTCTCCTCGTCATCACTGAAGACTGATCATGTTCAACATGAGAACACTATTCCCCTTCTCCTCGTCATCACGGATGACTGGTCATGTTCAATATAAGTACATTACTCCCCTTCTCCTCCCCTTCTCCTCTTCGACACGGAAGACTGATCATGTTCAGCATTAGAAAACTACTCCCCTTCTCCTCGTCATTACTGAAGACTGATCATGTTCAACATGAGAACACTACTTCCCTTCTCCTCGACATCACGGAAGACTGATCATGTTCAACATGGGAACACTACTCCCCTTCTCCTCGTTATCACGGAAGACTGATCATGTTCAACATGAGAACACTACTTCCCTTCTCTTCGTCATCACGGAAGACTGATCATGTTCAACATGAGAACACTACTCTTCTTCTCCTCGTCATCACAGAAGACTTATTATGTTCAATGTGAGCACACTACTCCCCTTCTCCTCGTCATCACGGAAGACTGATTATGTTTTAATGTGAGCACACAACTCCCTTTCTCCTCGTCATCACGGAAGACAGATCATGTTCAATGTAAGTACACTACTCCCCTTCTCCTCCCCTTCTCCTCGTCGTCACGGAAGACTGATCATGTTCAACATGAGAACACTACTCCCCTTCTCCTCGTCATCACGGAAGACTGGTCATGTTCAACATGAGAACACTACTCCCCTTCTCCTCGTCATCCACCATGGAAGACTGATCATGTTCAACATGATAACACTACTCCCCTTCTCCTCGTCATCACGGAAGACTGATCATGTTCAACATGAGAACACTATTCCCCTTCTCCTCGTCATCACGGAAGACTGATCATGTTCAACATGAGAACACTACTCTCCTTCTCCTTGCCATCACAGAAGACTGGTCATGTTCAACATGAGAACACTACTCCCCTTCTCCTCGTCATCCACCACGGAAGACTGATCATGTTCAACATGATAACACTGCTCCCCTTCTCCTCGTCATCACGGAAGACTGATAATGTTATACATAAGAACACTACTCCCCTGCTCCTCGTCATCACAGAAGACTGATCATGTTCAACATGAGAACACTACTCTCCTTCTCCTCGTCATCACAGAAGACTGATTAAGTTCTATGTGAGCACACTACTCCCCTTCTCCTCGTCATCACGGAAGACTGATTATGTTCAATGTGAGCACACTACTCCCCTTCTCCTCGTCATCACGGAAGACTGATTATGTTCAATGTGAGCATACTACTCCCCTTCTCCTCGTCATCCACCACGGAAGACTGATCATGTTCAACGTGAGCACACTACTCCGCTTGTCCTCGTCGTCGCAGAAGCCTGATCATGTTCAAAGTTAGCAGACTACTCCCCATCTCCTCGTCGTCACGGAAGACTGGTCTTGTTCAACATGAGAACACTTGTCCCCTTCTCCTCGTCATCCATCACGGAAAACTGATCATGTTCAATGTGAGAACACTATTCCCCATCTCCTCGTCATCACGGAAGACTGATCATGTTCAACGTGAGCACACTACTCCGCTTGTCCTCGTCATCACGGAAGACTTGTCATGTTCAACATGAGAACACTACTCCCTTTCTCCTCGTCATCCACCATGGAAGACTGATCATGTTCAACATGATAACACTACTCCCGTTCTACTCGTCATCACGGAAGACTGATCATGTTCAACATGAGAACACTATTCCCCTTCTCCTCGTCATCACGGAAGACTGATCATGTTCAACATGAGAACACTACTCTCCTTTTCCTCGTCATCACGGAAGACTGATCATGTTCAACATGAGAACACTACTCTCCTTCTCCTCGTCATCACGGAAGACTGACCATGTTCAACATGAGAACACTATTCACCTTCTCCTCGTCATCACAGAAGACTGATCATGTTCAACATGAGAACACTACTCTCCTTCTCCTCGTCATCACAGAAGACTGGTCATGTTCAACATGATAACACTACTCCCCTTTTCCTCGTCATCACGGAAGACTGATCATGTTCAACATGAGAACACTACTCCCCTTCTCCTCGTCATCACGGAAGACTGGTCATGTTCAACATGAGAACACTACTCCCCTTCTCCTCGTCATCCACCACGGAAGACTGATCATGTTCAACATGATAACACTTCTCCCCTTCTCCTCGTTATCATGGAAGACTGATCATGTTCAACATGAAAACATTACTCCCCTTCTCCTCGTCATCACAGAAGACTGATTATGTTCAATGTGAGCACACTACTCCCCTTCTCCTCGTTATCACGGAAGAATGATTATGTTCAATGTGAGCGCACTACTCCCCTTCTCCTCGTCATCACGGAAGACTGATCATGTTCAACATGAGAACACTACTCCCCTTCTCCTCGTCATCACTGAAGACTGATCATGTTCAACATGAGAACACTATTCCCCTTCTCCTCGTCATCACGGATGACTGGTCATGTTCAATATAAGTACATTACTCCCCTTCTCCTCGCCTTCTCCTCGTCGACACGGAAGACTGATCATGTTCAGCATGAGAAAACTACTCCCCTTCTCCTCGTCATTACTGAAGACTGATCATGTTCAACATGAGAACACTACTTCCCTTCTCCTCGTCATCACGGAAGACTGGTCATGTTCAACATGAGAACACTACTCCCCTTCTCCTCGTCATCCACCACGGAAGACTGATCATGTTCAACATGATAACACTTCTCCCCTTCTCCTCGTTATCATGGAAGACTGATCATGTTGAACATGAGAACACTATTCCCCTTTTCCTGGTCATCACAGAAGATTGATCATGTTCAACATGAGAACACTACTCCCCTTCTCCTCGTCATCACGGAAAACTGGTCATGTTCAACATGAGAACACTTGTCCCCTTCTCCTCGTCATCCATCACGGAAAACTGATCATGTTCAATGTGAGAACACTATTCCCCATCTCCTCGTCATCACGGAAGACTGATCATGTTCAACGTGAGCACACTACTCCGCTTGTCCTCGTCATCACGGAAGACTTGTCATGTTCAACATGAGAACACTACTCCCCTTCTCCTCGTCATCCACCACGGAAGACTGATCATGTTCAACATGATAACACTTCTCCCCTTCTCCTCGTTATCATGGAAGACTGATCATGTTGAACATGAGAACACTACTCCCCTTCTCCTCGTCATCACGGAAAACTGGTCATGTTCAACATGATTACACTACTCCCCTTCTCCTCGTCATCCACCACGGAAGACTGATCATGTTCAACATGATAACACTGCTCCCCTTCTCCTCGTCATCACAGAAGACTGATCATGTTCTACATAAGAACACTACTCCCCTGCTCCTCGTCATCAAAGAAGATTGATCATGTTCAACATGAAAACACTACTCCCCTTCTCCTCGTCATCACAGAAGACTGATTATGTTCAATGTGAGCACACTACTCCCCTTCTCCTCGTTATCACGGAAGAATGATTATGTTCAATGTGAGCACACTACTCCCCTTCTCCTCGTCATCACGGAAGACTGATCATGTTCAACATGAGAACACTACTCTCCTTCTCCTCGTCATCACGGAAGACTGATCATGTTCAACATGACAACACTATTCACCTTCTCCTCATCATCACTGAAGACTGATCATTTTCAACATGAGAACACTACTCTCCTTCTCCTCGTCATCACAGAAGACTGGTCATGTTCAACATGATAACACTACTCCCCTTCTCCTCGTCATCACGGAAGACTGATCATGTTCAACATGAGAACACTACTCCCCTTCTCCTCGTCATCACGGAAGACTGGTCATGTTCAACATGAGAACACTACTCCCCTTCTCCTCGTCATTCACCACGGAAGACTGATCATGTTCAACATGATAACACTTCTCCCCTTCTCCTCGTTATCATGGAAGACTGATCATGTTGAACATGAGAACACTATTCCCCTTCTCCTCGTCATCACGGAAGACTGATCATGTTCAACATGAGAACACTACTCCCCTTCTCCTCGTCATCACGGAAAACTGGTCATGTTCAACATGATAACACTAATCCCCTTCTCCTCGTCATCCACCACGGAAGACTGATCATGTTCAACATGATAACACTGCTCCCCTTCTCCTCGTCATCACGGAAGACTGATCATGTTCTACATAAGAACACTACTCCCCTGCTCCTCGTCATCAAAGAAGACTGATCATGTTCAACATGAGAACACTACTCCCCTTCTCCTCGTCATCACAGAAGACTGATTATGTTCAATGTGATCACACTACTCCCCTTCTCCTCGTTATCACGGAAGAATGATTATGTTCAATGTGAGCGCACTACTCCCCTTCTCCTCGTCATCACGGAAGACTGATTATGTTCAACGTGAGCACACTACTGCGTTTGTCCTCGTCGTCACGGAAGTCTGATCATGTTCAAAGTTAGCACACTACTCCCCTTCTCCTCGTCGTCACGGAAGACTGATCATGTTCAACATGAGGACACTACTCCCCTTCTCCTCGTCGTCACGGAAGACTGATCATGTTCAACATGATAACACTACTCCCCTTCTCCTCGTCATCACGAAGACCGATCATGTTCAACATGAGAACACTATTCCCCTTCTCCTCGTCATCACGGAATACTGATCATGTTCAACATGAGACCACTACTCCCCTTCTCCTCGTCATCACGGAAGACTGATCATATTCAACATGAGAACACTACTCCCCTTCTCCTCCCCTTCTCCTCGTCATCACGGAAGACTGATCATGTTCAACATGAGAACACTACTCCCCTTCTCCTCGTCATCAAGGAAGACTGATCATGTTCAACATGAGAACACTACTCCCCTTCTCCTCGTCATCACGGAAGACTGATCATATTCAACATGAGAACACTACTCCCCTTCTCCTCCCCTTCTCCTCGTCATCACGGAAGACCGATCATGTTCAACATGAGAACACTATTCCCCTTCTCCTCCCCTTCTCCTCGTCGTCATGGAAGACTGATCATATTCAACATGAGAACACTACTCCCCTTCTCCTCCCCTTCTCCTCGTCGTCATGGAAGACTGATCATGTTCAACATGAGAACACTACTCCCCTTCTCCTCGTCATCACAGAAGACTGATTATGTTCAACATGAGAAAACTACTCTCCTTCTCCTCGTCATCACAGAAGACTGATTATGTTCAATGTGAGCACACTACTCCCCTTCTCCTCGTCATCACGGAAGACTGATTATGTTCAATGTGAACACACTACTCCCCTTCTCCTCGTCATCACGGAAGACTGGTCATGTTCAACGTGAGCACACTACTCCGCTTGTCCTCGTCGTCACGGAATACTGATCATGTTCAAAGTTAGCACACTACTCCCCTTCTCCTCGTCGTCACGGAAGACTGATCATGTTCAACATGAGCAAACTACTCCTCATCTACTCATCATCACGGAAGACTGATCCAGATAAATGTAACTCAATTAGAACATTCTCTTACATATATTTAGTCGGTATACACAAGTGCATGTACAAACATGTTCAGGGATACATTGCTGATCATGTATATGATAGAGGTTATATTGTATGATCAGTTTTTCAAGTTCAATAGAGTTATAGAAGTAAAAAGGCCTTTTATTATAATCGCCTGTTGAGTGTTACCATAAATGTACTAATACAAAATCTACAATAATAATTTATATTTACGTGGTGTTACGTTAACAGTGCTTTTTAACAACTGGGTCCAGGTCAATATTTATTGCAAAGAACATGTGATGTTTTGCGGAAATACACCCGAGGATTTTGTAAAACTGAACTCATTAACATAATTATGGGTTCAGAAAAACAGAGATTTGGATTTGCATCTTAGTCTGCTTAAGTAGAAAACTCACCATCATTGAGTGCCTAGTCAGTCCAGCCGTCGCACAATCAAAGAAGCAAATGTTATGGTCCTATGTTTAAAGACCAAATCCATATAATGCATAGCGCTGTAGAATCGAAAGAACTTAAAAGTGAAAATGACCCAGGATCACTTGAAGATCATACATCACGTTGCTATAAAATTCAGATAATGAGGAACGATGACACAGAAATGTTTTTATCGGTATTGTATTTGCTATTTAGAAAAAAAATAAGCGAGTAGAAATAAAAAGGAAATATATAATTTGTGACAGCAGGGTCACATGTTTAAGTGTTTAAGTGATATACAGATTAACCGTATAAAACTATGTATCCTATCTGTTATAAATTATGTATGTTCTGCCAGTTAAATACCGGTACAATCAATATCATAATAACACTAAGTACGATAATTTTACCAATATCGTTTTAATTTCTTTAGGCATTTACCACCACGTCTTGTTACGTATTCATGCAGTGTACACTACACTTAACTGCTTTCTTATCGAGCAAGATGAATACATGTTTAACACTTTATTTACGGCTGGCAATTGATGGGGAATTTTAATTCATTCATCCATTTGTTAATAAACTATCAACTATACTATGTTGTGCACTTTACTAGTTATGCCGTTCTTGGGACAAATAAACCGAATATCCAGTTACAATCATGCCAGCATCCATCTAACTACACCTTAATACAAACATACTCAGGCAAACTAAGCTTAAAACGACATTTGACAATGTTTAAAACCATGTTCTCTGATGGTCTCTTTTCAGGTCAATCTTTACACTTATGATTTGTTGGAATGTTTTTGAGAATTTTAGTCGCACATTATCTGACTAAAATTCATAAAAAAAAGTAATAATAATTATTGATATTTTCTTAATGAACTATATACCATTTAAACTGAAAATAAAATTTTTGTTACTCCTTTTTTCAAAAATTATAAAAATATGCGAATAATCTTTTCTTTCAATTATTCACAAAGAATATTTAATGATGCTTTCCAAAACAGAACCAAAATGAAGTGTTTGTATTCCTACCATGCTGGAGTATGCTAAATTCATGTGTACCTCATGTGGATATTATAAAATTTTCGAAAAAAAGTGTTTATCAAAATTACCTAGTGTTCCTTCAAGCCTGAGCCTATATCTCGCCTCTTATATAAACAACCCAGATCAGACATTCGCCCGGCGCGATAATATAGATTACAGTATCAATGTAGTACATAAACAATCCAATTGTACACACACACAGTTCATCTGACTGCACAAAATACAGCCGTTAGACATGTCAATAATCTGTTTACCGTCTTCAAAATATTTGAACATTAAATATATTCTCATGGAGAAGTCCATTGAATGTTCTTGTAGAGGATGTGACTTAGTTTCTAAACAAGTAAATTTAAACTTTACTGAATAGTTTAACATTGCTGGAAGAGGGACATTATTTCGTCTCTATCTCGTGAGTCCTTAAATTATGTTTTTCGCAAATATAATAAACCTAAACACTAAGGTGCCAACTTAGATTTCCTTAATGCAACATGAGTAGTTACTTAACCTAGTTTACCGTGCACCCAATTTCGCTTTATACAAAAATAAAAGAAACAGGAGATGTCGCTTGCAAATGTATTGGTTGACTTAACAGAGGTCAGGGTAGCAATGAATAATAATAAAAAATATAAAATATATCTTATATGGAAGAATATCATCGATATGAGCCGGACTGACTAACTTAAATGGATTAAAATGATATTTTACCGGAAGTAATCTCCATTATTGTTGTTTTTTTGTACCATGCTTGTCAAAAGGATTTACCATACGGGTCATTAAAATATCATATATACTGTTTCCCATTAAATGTATCTCGATTAATTGCTATCCGTCACATGTCTGATTTGACTAACCTTGTGCTTCTATAACCGCAGGAAAGGCTAATAAAAGTATTGAGAGTACTGTAGAGTAGGTAAAGTAATATTAGTATGCACATTATAAAGGAGAATGTGAGCTAGTTTCCGAAAAACTGAATATAAACTTTATTTGCTTTGTTGCTGGAAGAAACATTATTTCGTCTATATAACGTGAGTCCTTACAATTATCTAATTTGTTATTTCCTATTTATTCGCCAAGTTTATAACCATATAAAACTAAGAAAAAATAACTGATCATAGGCTACAGGAGTAACCGCCTTAAACTTGAGTTCATAGACCTAGTTTACCGGTGCACCAAACTTGGGTTCATAGACCTAGTTTACCGGTGCACCAAACTTGGATTCATAGACCTAGTTTACCGGTGCACCAAACTTGGGTTCATAGACCTAGTTAACCGGTGTACCAAACTTGGGTTCATAGACCTAGTTTACCGGTGTACCAAACTTGGGTTCATAGACCTAGTTAACCGGTGTACCAAACTTGGGTTCATAGACCTAGTTTACCGGTGTACCAAACTTGGGTTCATAGACCTAGTTTACCGGTGTACCAAACTTTGGTTCATAGACCTAGTTAACCGGTGCACCAAACTTGGGTTCATAGACCTAGTTAACCGGTGTACCAAACTTGGATTCATAGACCTAGTTTACCGGTGCACCAAACTTGGGTTCATAGACCTAGTTTACCGGTGCACCAAACTTGGGTTCATAGACCTAGTTAACCGGTGTACCAAACTTGGGTTCATAGACCTAGTTTACCGGTGTACCAAACTTGGGTTCATAGACCTAGTTTACCGGTGCACCAAACTTGGGTTCATAGACCTAGTTTACCGGTGCACCAAACTTGGATTCATAGACCTAGTTTACCAATACACCACACTTGGATTCATACACCTAGTTTACCGGTGCACCAAACTTGGGTTCATAGACCTAGTTTACCGGTGCACCAAACTTGAGTTCATATACCTAGTTTACCAGTACACCAAACTTGGGTTCATAGACGTAGTTTACCGGTGCACCAAAATTGGCTTTTAAAATTAAAATGAAACAAGAGTTGCAATTTGCAAATGTACTCAATAACTTAACAAAAGTTAGAATTGCAATCAAACGATAGTTATCAAAATATCAAAATATCGTATATGAAGGAAATTACCCCTTCTCGATATGAACTGGAAACTGACTAACATAAATAGAACAACAATTATATGATACCGGAAGTAATATCCATAACTATAAGTTTGCATTACAGTTATTTTCTAAAGGTTTTACCATACGGGTCAGTAAAATATCATTTTTACCGCCCCTCCATTCATTGCATCACGATTAATTGCTATCTGTTACACGTCTGATTTGCCCGGTGCTTCTGTAGTCACAGGAACGGCGGCTAAATAAAGTACTTGAAACGTGTCTAGGATTTACAGCACATTTAAATCATGAACAGTGAACTGTCAGTATTATACGCATTGGTCGTGATACCAGTATAATAAAATGTATTCTGAACGGAACAGCTAACCCGCCACAGTATATATTCACCCTTCAAATATTACTTGTAAGACCTTGTATGCATGCTATGTTATCTAAAGATATCATGTAATGTGTTAAAAAACTTATATAGCTTGTATTGATACATGAACAGTTTTTGTATAACATTGTTTTATGTCTTACATGGAATAAAAGATATTCATCACGTATATATTTACAATATTTTAGCCAGAATATTAAGTAGCGTTATTGCCATTAATAGACACTTATTATTTATTTACATAGCCTAGATATTCTTTCTTATTCCAGTTTATTTTCAATAAAATGTCAGGTATATAAAATGTCAGTTGGCGGGTTAGCTGGTCCGTATTGTATATTTTAAATGTTTCCTTTTATATATTGAGTGTATTTCAGAGCCATATAATCTAACAATATTAAGCGATATTAAGTATTAGAATATGTATGTAAAAGTATTTGGTTGATGAGTGTGACAATACGAGCATTATTATTGGCAAGATACTACTATGTGAGGCTATGCCGAGCATTATATCATATTTTTTTTTCAAACGAATGTATAAAATTAAACAACAAGTGAGCAAAATTCCTTTATCACATAGCTCAGAAAAGGTCATTTACTTTTAGATCACCGCTTTTAAGAATGACGATATTAGTTCTCGGTCATGTTAGTTGCCCTGAATGATCGAATGACGTTACGTCTAAAAATAACGTCATTTTACCGTCATTAAGTATTTTTTATATACCGGCAAGTCGATGAGTAGCTCGATATTTTACATACGTTATACGGAAAGCATTGAATTGGAAGTGAAATTAATATAATTAATTTAATTAATTTATATCAAAAGTATGCCAGTGATGACTCTGCTACACCATGAATAATGTAATAATTATGTACATGTTACATTTTCTAGTCACATGCGCTCATGATTCCAAAACTTCATAAAATCTCGTATAAAATGATTTGTTACATGCACAGAACATAACCAATTAAAGAAACAAAGAACTCGGGGTATTGTATTTACTCATAAACACTGAGTTTACGTACTGGTGCCAATATCTAAATCTGCTGAGCGGAACATATGCCTGCTGCTTTGAAAGTTGGTAATATTTTATATATTTTTATAGAATTGATAAAGTGTGGTTTTGTGTATGTTTTATTTAACTATTGCAAATTAGATAAAAATATATAACACCACATTGTTAAGAATATATTGCCTCTTAACAATTCTATAGGTCACATAATTAATATTTTCCATTAATGCCACATCATACATAAAACGATACACATATAACTGTCTTGCGCGTTAATGTTGTATAAATACAGTTATACATCTGTTTAACTAATATAGTATAAGTAACAGTCTGGGAAATAATACCACATAATGTATTTAGACTCTTTATTATGTTTCTATTGCTAGAAGGGGGTAACTTTTAACCCTTTCACATGTTTAAAACCCGTCATTTATTTCATAAATGTGTGTTTATTTGTGACAAAAACTAGTTGACGAATTTTAATTAAAAAAGTGGCCACGCTTAGTTAATTAAATATGTTAATAATTTATAACCTATAGAATTTCAGAAACTGAAGTGGTTGTACGTTCATAAGGGTAATTATAGCTTTGATCAGTGAACATGGGAAAAATCCATCTCAACACTGTGTGTTTCCCATAAGCATAGCGAACATCTATCCAACATTATTGCTCAACTTTCTTATCTATTTTAAAGAAAACATTATAAATAAATATATTAGGTGACTAGAAAACTACTATAATTGCATATACGAGCTGAATAACCAGCACTGATATTCAATCTTATTTCTATGGTGATTACATATTTGTCATACAAAGACTGACCAAAATTTAAAGGAAACAGCAACTTACGTCATAATTGTGATTTTTTCATACCTGCACTGCTAGACTATTGAAGGAACCCAGCTATGCAATCTTGGGTCCATACATAGCAATGAGATTTAACAACGTTGGTTGGTCAGTTGCTTCATGTAAAGTTGAATGACGTCGCAGTTTGGTGAGTGTTAAATAGCTATGAATTATGACACAGGTATATTATTCCCTATTTTTTCATTTGGATTACACATACCTGATTCGGAATATATCAGGGACGTAGACAGACAATCTCCTCTTTCAAAATTGAAAACATACAATTGTAGTTGTAAAAAATTAGTATTAATAAACTGTTATAAGATACATCTTTGACCACGAGAAAGAAATAGAACAAATTGACAGAACATCAACTTATCATTGGCGACATTACGATTGTTGAACTATTGCGTAACAAATCAATAGTAAATCGTGGAAGTGAGTTTACTTAGTGGTGAAAACAATTATTCTTCGTATAAACTGGTTTGGCTTTATTGAATTTCCGAAATTCCATTCTGACGGAATACAAAACGAAATCAATGTCGCCTTGTTTTTTCCCATAGGATAGGAAATAATTTCAGAGCATTGGTTTTGATAACCCAGGACAGGCGTTCAGACATGACATATTGCTGACAGGACCAGTTAATTGGAAAGTCCTGGATTGAAAAGTGTGTCCGAATATAACGACGTTTCTCCGATATATTAAGTTTCATCTGAAGTATTCTGAACGGATATATAAACGTCCGGCGAATTTCAGAGCAACATTATTATCTATTGTAAGCGAAATTCAAAGTTGAACCGTTTCTCTATATTTTACTGGAAACTATTGTAATTTGTCGGTATGTTATATTTTATTAAATAACAAAAGACAGGGCGTGGAATTGTAGGTTGAAGTTATTGATAAGAAACCTAAAAAAAACCTCGCATTCTAACAACTGGATATTTTTTTCACAACAGTGTAACAATTCTGAGGTTTGCTACCATAAGCAACATGGTCCACAATCATATTATAATATTGGCCATTGAGCTTGTATTATTATGTCATTAGATTTGCCAAAATTCCATCTGTGTTCATCAAATAATCAAATATCAAATTTCGTTAACCAGTATATTCTGAAACCGCCTTTTTACTGTGGAGATGTGGTTGTTCAGAGTATGTCATATAATAATGTTATATATCATGTGTTATAATTCACTAATGCAGTGATATCAAATACGAAATTATAAATAAATGTTTACGAATGTGTGATTGTATATCACTGAAATAATGTAAACAAGTAAACATTGTTTAGAACATATCAATACCAAACTTTACTTACCGCTCACCACCAATAGCAAATATATCAGGTTATTTGGTACAATACCTGTGCTACATGTGCCTTATCACTATCATTTTTTCTCGATTGTAGAGAAATGGAAAACAACTTGTGGAAAGGGTACTTTGAAGATAAACATATGGCTCTTGTTTCATTTAGAGGATGGTGTGTTCAAACCTCTGGGAGAACACTAGGAAAAGAGCACATGTTGTAGAGAATATTTATGATTATAATGTACAAGCACCATTCCTGTCTCCATCATTACATTCAACGAATTGTATTCTGTAGATCCTGATATCAAATGTAATTTTATGTTATGTTCACTCGGCAACATGAAGTGTTTTGATAGACACACATATAGTGCAAACTTTCTCATGGGATTCCTAATGACGTTCCATTTACGTCTCACTACACAGTTACGCCCCTTTTTTCACACGGTAACATGATTCTTAAGCTTGAAAAACAAGGCCTATGTTATTTGGTTTTGAAATATTTTCAAAATGGTTCATAGTAGTTGTGATTTATTGCTGCAGATGAGTAAAACAAACGTTGGTATAGCACATACTGCAATAAGACATCAATGATTTTAAAAAGTGATTTTTATAGGATTTCAACATATGCATGTATTTGTGAACATTTGAGGACTTTTTTTTTTCAAAAGATCTCAGGGTGTCACTGTATCCTCTTTAAAAAAAAATCAACGTGGTCAACCTACCAGTTTTTGTGCATTTTTATGTGGGTTTACATTCCTGCTATGAAATAAAATAACAAAAAAATTCTATGTGGGATTCTTTTTTTACCATGGAAATCCTAGACCTAATTTTATATAGAACAAAGAACAAAAATTCGACTGTGTAGCGAGACCTAAAACTGCTACTTTTTATAAGTTTTGCCGACAAAAATTCTAAACTGAAAGTATAAAGAAACGCGGTATGTTTTCAGAGCCACATTCTGAGACTATTGTAGGCGGTATTTACAGGTTAAGAATATGTATGTTAAGGTATTCCATTGTTGCTGAAATTGACAAAGCGTCTTATAATGCTTTCAGTATTTGTTATATTAAAACACTTTACTGGAATCAATCCCAATGTCCAATAGGGACGTTCAGAGGCCTCGTTTCAATGGCGACAACTGATCTTAAACCATTTGGAGCAGCGTTTTCCAGTTCCAAAGAAATAGTCAAGACTAGACATTACTGTATAGTTTATACTAATTTATTTTAGCTCGATTGCGATGAAAGCTCAAAGCTTATATCAACCGCTCTCGAGTCCACTTCCTGGGTATAACCAGTACTGAGTGTTATTTTGTGAGAAGCATCGGGTCGAGCTGGGGATCGAACCCGCAACCTCTGGCGTGAGCGTCCAACACTCTATCCATTAGACTACCGCCCCGTTACTGTCTGCTACATAATTATAGATAATCCATCGGTATTTTGAAAGAATGAAAAGTTAATTGCATTACTTGACCTGCTATATTAATAATGTGTTTTCCTAATACACTTATCTGTAAATAATGTGTCCTATGACTTATTCAGTCCATTTAACTAAACAAACGTTATGAATTTAGATTTCTTCAAGCTGAAACTGGGGAGTAGAATCGTCATTCTCAGGGGTCAAAAAGTGGTAAAATTACATATTTGCTCTACTTTATTGATAGGAAATTTTGTCTTTGAAAAATTGAAAGTAAATTCAAACGTTATAATGTATATGTTTGTATAAGAAAACCTTAATTATGGCACTTAAACTCAGAATTGTTGCATCGCGCGAACGTGCACATGAACGATAATTATACGTCTCATGGAAGAAATAAAAGGGAAAAAAATAAAATTAGTTGCAAAAAGTATATGAAGAAATTTACACATTTAATGCTATTGACATATTTGTAATGTATTTATTGATGATAAGCAAATCTTTTACCTTGAAGCAGTAGTATTCTACGTGCCTATTGCATACACAGTTTGATGAAATAGTGTGTTGATTTTATACTTAATGCACTAATGTGTGTATAAACATAAAGATTAATCTGTTATTTTTCACTACATACTCAACTATGGCGTGGCTATCTTTAGGCCTCAACGCCCAATCTTGCACATTTTCTCGGTAATGCATATTTAGATCTTCTGAACCTCCCCCACCCCGCCCTTCCCCTCGAACGCAGGAAATGCATCCTATATCTCTTTCTTCTAGGGGCTACATGCCCCAATAAACCCCTTGAATCTGGTGGACTTGCACATCATTTCAGGGTCAACTACACCACTGACTATCCTAGTTCAGATACCTCATGGTATTAAAAGTAGTATTGTTGGACTCATATTCTTATATACATACTCCAAATAGTGAGGGTTTTGCATAGATGACGAAAGCTTTCACTATTCTGTTATATAAGCAGCATATCACGGTGCCATGATATTAGCATTTTGCTGATAGGTTCATAATCCATACATTGTACATACTGTAAAAATAACAATTTCCCTCGGTATAGACTGTCATCTTCAATATCTGACAAACGACCGTTTATCTCGTTTGAGTCAGCACAATTCATTACATTAAGAAAGGAAGTCGTAAATTTATTTCTAATCTCAAAGGAGATGTGTTTGCTTCTCCTACGCTTTATAAAAATTAGGAAGACATCGTTAAATGAAAATAATAACCGAGTTGCCTGTTTCAGATTTAAACCTTTATCATTATTGTATTCATGAATTATTGTTTTAAAACAAATGTTTTGATAGGTCAAGCATCAAATCTTCAATACATTTTTTATCGATGATTTCACACTACCTTAGTGAAACTTGACTTGTTAGTTAAATTCCCCATCGAATGATAACTAACTTTTCAAAGTCAGCAATTATTTTTTTCCCATCAAATTGGCTCTAAATAATTTAGCTCTGTATTTAATGACAATCTATTATCAATTAATTTCTTCAATTCATCTTCACCAAGGGTAGCAAACCGCTTTGCTTTTTTTGTCGTCTGACAGTGTGAAGGTCGCCAAATAGGTGTGTCGCACATCCGTGAAATTAGCACTTTTATATTGAACCGGGGACGGTCCAATATACTATTACATTGACCGAATGACGTCACATTGAAAAAGAAGGAAATAAGCAAATGAGGTATGATATTATTGAATAACATTAAACAAACATAGTTTGGAAAAACACATAAAAATGTATCTCTCTGGATATTATAAAAACATGAACTATTGAATAACATTACAGTTACTGTAATTGTTTCAATACTGACAATAATGCAATAGTTATCTCTCTGTATATTTGTTTTTTAAAAATAGAAAATAAACATTGAATAACATAGTTTTGAGAATATAGCAATATATATATATATATATATATATCTGTTTGGATAGCAATAATATTCATTAATCATTGTAGAGTCGTCGTCATAAACAACAACGTGATACTTAATAAGTATTAAGATCAGGAGTAATGAAATGATTCACACATAAATCACATATATTAGTAAAACAAGATAATGACTGATCCACACAGCAAACAGATACATTAGTAAAATAAGATAATGACTGATCCACACAGCAAACAGATAGTTTAGTGAAATCAATAATGACTGATCCACACAGCAAACAGATACTTTAGTAAAATAAATAATGACTGATCCACACAGCAAACAGATACTTTAGTAAAATAAATAATGACTGATTCACACAGAAAACAAATATATAATGTAAAATAATATTATTACAGGTTCACAGAGCAAACATATACATTAGTAAAATAAAATAATGAAATGATTCACACAGAAAAAAAGATACATTAGTTTTTACGATTTCAAAGTTAGTATACATTAGGATATACTCTGCGATTGGAGGCCTTATGAACTATCAAAGATATGACAATATTATTATCTGTATTGCAATGAAATAAGCAAAACAGATGTATGGTAAAATATTGCTTTTTGATCTCTCGATATATAAACATAAAATCAGTCCCCCTTGAGACTAGCGAATCAAAGCTTGAAACCTCCAACTCTTATTTAATAAACAATATAACTAGCCCGATTAAAGAAAATTAATGATAGTTATAAACTCCAAACGAAATGCTCTTAACGTAATCGAATAACGTTTCAGTGTATTCACAATGTATGCATTCTGTGTTGGTTATATAACTTAATACTAAATATAAACACAATTATGGACTTGACTAAAAGATTACTGACTAGTGCTGATGTGTAGACAAATCATGAAATTAGCCTTTTTTATACAAATTGCTCATTTAAACAAAATTTGAAAGTTTTATATGATAATGAAAAATGTATTTAATAATGAGTTTATTTGTCAACATTGAATGTATTCTACTTTACTTAGCGTTGAACACTTAAACATCAATGCAATAACGCTATACGTCTCACTACACAGTAACGCCCTATTTTCCCCACGGTAACATGATTCTTTCGCTTAAAAACAAGGCCTATGTAATTTGGTTTTGAAATATTTTCAAAATGATTCATAGTAGTTGTAATTTTTTGCTGCAGACGGGTAGAACAAAAGTTGGTACAGCATATACTGCAATAAGACATCACTGGTGTTAAAAATGACTTTTATAGGATTTCAACATATGCATGTATTTATGAGCATTTGAGGACTTCTTTTTTAAAAAAAATCTCTGGGTGTCACTGCACCATCTTTAAAAAAAACGTGGACAACCTTCCAGTTATTGTGCATTTCTATGTGGGTTTACATTCATGCTATAAAAAAATACAAAAACATTCTATGTGGAATTCTTTTTTTACAAGGGAAATCCTAGACCTTATTTACATAGAACAAAGAACAAAATTCAACTGTGTAGTGAGACCTATACAAACCATCAGAATCAACTATCAACAGCAAGTTGATTTGTATTGCTAGTAAACTTATCGGATACAATATCTGACAGTGTTATTTATTCGGACACACTTGATATTCTGTAAATTTCCGAATAACTAGTCCTGTCAGCATCATGTCATGTCTGAACGCCTGTCCTGGGTAATCAAAACCAATATTCTGGAAAAACTTCCTTTCCTATGGGAAAAACAAAGCGACATTGATTTTGTTTTGTGTTTAATCAGACTGAAATTTAGGAAATTCAATAAAGCCAAAGCAGTTTATACGAGGATTAATTGTTTTTACAACTAAGTAAACTCGCCTCCACATTTTTATTGATTGCTTGAGCTACAATTCTATGATTCGTATCACGTCATTGACTGGAAGATTATCGGTAAATACCAAATGTTTTGCAGTGACAAGTATACACCATAGGTACTTAGTCACAAGCAGTCGAAATTCTAAACGATATGGACGCCTACTCAGTTTCGGCTGAAATGTTGATATCGAATCGACACCCGGAAACAGTTTCTGTTATAATTGGCCATGACCTGAATATGTTGGGATGAATTAGAGATTTGCTAAAATAAAATGTATGTAGTAATGGCGAACCTCCTAGTGGATTCCGGCAACAATGATAATAAGCGCTGACTGCCGTTTAATAACTGATATACTGTTGGAAAAAAAATGGCAGAAAAATACGAATTTTGTTTGTCAGAAAATATCATGGCTCAGCTGCTTTTATTAACGCTCTGTAGTTTTGTAACATTTCTCGCATCAGTTATTTCTCGTTTGTAATTAAAGTGATCACATTTACTTACAACACAACACTAAAAAGACCGAACGTTTATATTGTAAATGCCTTCTGATTTAACACATATTTTCAT
This sequence comes from Panopea generosa, assembly GCA_029582155.1. Taxonomy (NCBI): domain Eukaryota; kingdom Metazoa; phylum Mollusca; class Bivalvia; order Adapedonta; family Hiatellidae; genus Panopea; species Panopea generosa. The sequence goes on from CM055902.1 coordinate 60,332,951, forward strand.
TAAAGATATCACACCGATATGACACATTGCTTTCGGCTTGTAGACATTGAGGTGTATAGATGAAGCATTGATACAAGGCTACCGCGACACCTGACACTACTTTTGTCGAAAATAACCATCCTAGTTGTATCTTATTTACAAAGTTAAGTGCTGAACAATAAAGTATGTCAGAACCTTATCAAGAATGACAAGTTGACTTTGTTATTTGATAACAGCATACACATTTTTGTTATAATATTACATTATTACAGTATATGTGTTACTGAAAGTTAGTGTCTTTGTGACATTTGATATCGTCTTTGATTATCTTTTTGAGATGACAATATTTCCAAAACATATTCTTAACAACAGCCTTGGACGTACGAAGGCGTTTGCTATTTAGCCTTATTTGTCTTATTTTGTCTTTAATCATTATTCTCGTGCTGCTCCGGCTTCTGTATATAAACCTGATCATTTTTGTGTTTAACACCACTGCTCTGGTGGAGATTAAACTTGATTATTAACTCATGAATGCATCCTCGTCCACCTCGCCCCACCTCTTTCCTCGCGTCATTAAACGAGCTGGCGAACACAATATGCAACCACAAACATTTATTTTTTGAATGGGGTTTAATGCCATTTTCAACGCGTTTCAGGTTATATATGGCATATCCAGTTTTACTGGTGGAGGAAGACCTCAGACTTATTAAGACTGAGTAAAACCACCGTCCTTCCGCAAGTAACAGGAAACTTTCTCACATTAAATTTTAGAAGGGAGCGGGACTCGAACCTACGACCTTAGCGGTGAGAGGTAAGTGATCTTGAGACGGCGCCTTAGACCACTCGGCCACGGAGGACCCTTTCAACCATAAACAAATGATATAACATAACATTTTGTTTCACATTACTACTTAGGCTAGCGACAGTTTTCTATTTCGTTCAATTTACATGTGCACTTTGAAACTAAGGAATTATATAGAGAAGGAAAGGCAAATGATTGAGATTTTGTTAACGCTCGTGTATTGACACAAAATCTCGCAATATCTCGTTTTCAATTATCTTAACTTCCATAATTGCAGCATGAAATTTTTATCAAAACAATTCCATTCCAAGAAAAGTGTGTATAAAACTGTTAACGCTATGATTACAAAATGTGTAACCTGCAACTAAACTAACGACGAATAACGAGAAATTTTACTTCAAACCTCCCTATCTTTATTTCAAAATCATTCTGCGTGATCAAAGCATGTCTTAACATTTAAGATAAGATACAACTTACAGATTATGTACAAGATATCACTTGCCTGTGGATTATGAACGATTGAGTGCCAAATAATTAATCCTTCCTATATCATTGTATCACCATTTAGCCAGGAGATGCAAGTCTGCTATCCTTCTATACAAGTCCTTGTTTAAACCAAGCATTCAAAGTATACATCTGCATAAAATACTTAAACATGCAGAATAATGTTCTTATTTTGGATATCATTTAGTCAGAGATAAAACTTATGTAGTGCAAATTCCCGTAATTACGACACCTTAATGGAATTATCAAATTATCAAATACTCTGATAATTGAGCGCCGTAATTTAATGTTGCTGGTAAATAGTCCTTATCGGTACTTTTCAGCTATACTTTTCGGTATTACAGCTTTTTATTACGTTTATTTTTTATATTCAATACCGTACTACTACAATATATATAATTTTAAATTGTTTAGATGTTCTTTTACAACTTTTCTGCAATCACACATTTTGACTGGAATATAACATGGGGTTATTTGAGTTTTATTCAATTTCTGTGCTCCAAGGCTTTAGACGAAGTTCAGTACCGTATCGCAGGCAAGTCTTTATATTACATACAGGATACAGAGTACTTACCTGTTAATATTTAACTACTGGAACATATATTCTAAAGATAATTAACAAAAAAATGCTGCAATAAGTATATTACATAAAGAAACGTACTTTATTTTTTTAAATACTCTCACAGCTGATTAAATTGATTCTAATTAATTTAAAAACTGATCGATATCGTAACTGGCATCTATACCGTACTGTCACGTTTTGGTAATTACAATAATTCAAGCATATATATCTGGTAATTCAGCTGCGGGCACTATACACTGGCATGATAAAGAAACGCCGGGTGCTTTTCAGTTCTTCCGGGTCAAAATAATACAAAAGCATGATTCAAAATTTAGAGTTTTATTTGAGATATTTGTGTCTGAACACATCCCGTGAAAGTGAAGATGTATACAATTATATAAGATCAGAAATAATAACAACACGGACATATTTGAAATATAAGAGGTACAGGGAATAAATGAATAGAAACATCATTCAAATGATGTTGTTGTTGTTGTATTGCTTTTAGCGTCGCTTTCAACACTTTTTCAGTCATATAGAGACAGTGTCTACTTGAAACAGTATTCTGAGCGCTGTCACACTGGCTTATCATGCCGCAGACACATGGTATGACACCCCACCCAGTCATATTATACTGATACTGGGCCGACCAGACCTAGAACTTTCCTCTAAATGCCGAGCGTCAAGCGAGGAAGCTTCTAGTACCATTTTTTTAAAGTCTTTGGTATAACCCGATCGGGGATCGAACCAACGACATTTTACATGCGAGGCGAACGCTTAAACACTAGACCACGCTGCAGTCTCATTCATATGAAGTCCTTTTCTTTCCTTAAAAATTGTAAGGTGAAACATTAGGAGCTGAGACAAGTGTTTATAAGCCTATTATAATGTAAATTAAAAAGCAACATTACCCTCAAATCGATGTGTTTGTAGGACAACCGGATAACCCTTTAAAGCGTCTGATCACTGTCGGGTGACTCTGCGCTTCTATGTTTTCAATCTAACTTATCAAAATGTATTGAAGATGAAATTTATAACACATTTGAACAGTACGCATTCTTCTTTTCTTTTTTGTTGCAATTAAAGCACTCGTTATTCAGCGAAAAATCTAAAATTTGGCAAAGCATACTTCTATTCAAGGTTTTCCAGATCCGCAATCGTTCGTTTAAAAATAACTCTGTGACTTGTTCATGTTATCTGTTAACAACCTGCTCCTATGTTTTTGCTAAAGAATATTGCTCCGAAGGGCCTATCAATATATTAAGTTAACATATAGTGTGTTGCATTACATGATGATCCAACCTGCACGACAAAACGTAGGTTAACTAACTACTCTTAGTAAAAATATCGAATGATGTTTACGTAAATCACGTGAAGTGATATTCGCAAAATTACCTGACACGGCTTTATATCTTAGAAAATATGTTCCAAAGGTTAGTCAAGATAGTTTAAATAAAAAAAAACATCGGAATTTTGTGCTCTTATCTTTTATAATACATGTTTAATACAAGTATGTCAATTTAAGTTTGTTTCCAACAGCTTTATATGGTATATTATAACTGTATATCCTAATTATAAAATCGTTTGTTTTATATCCTTGTAGATCAACATCTTTATGTAACATCAAATTTCTTTCATATTGTGTTTAAGTCTTACAATATGATGTAAATAAAGTAAAAATGTCTTTAAAACTAATCAAACTGATAATTAAGAGTTGATTTCAACAACACCAGGTACTTTACCTAAGCCATGTCTGTCTGTCTCTGTCTGACTGCCTGCGGCCGCCCGTCAACCCATTCGTCAGTTTGGTTGGTTGCCCGTCTATCATTTTGTAGGTAGGTAGTTAAGTCATTTCTAATTTGTGACTTTTAAACATCACAGATTTGAATAACGATACCACCTTAAATTTAGAAAAGTGTGTGTCGTCAGTTAGCTTAACTTACCAATCATTTTAGGTTTCCTTCTGCATGATTCGTATATGTGGTTGTCATCCAATCACTGCAATACTTCACTTTACTCTATTCCTTCTGATTTGATCGATGTGTCCTTAGAATTCTGCGTCTCCTGTCTGTTGATTATATATGTTTATACATTTGACACTGTGATATATCCCGATATCCTAACATTCAGGGTGTGTCTTGCCTTAACTGGTCCTGTCAGCATTATATCATGTTTGAATGCTTATCAAACAAAACTTCCTATCCTACGGAAATAAAACATTAATTTCGTTTTGTAGTCCGTCAGAATGAAGTTTCGGAAATTCAATAAGCCAAACCAGTCGATATGAGGATTAATTATTTTATCACTAAGTAAACTCGTCTCCATAATTTACTATCGATGAGTGTCGCAATATGTCAACGTTGGCAATCGCTCGAATGATTGGAGGGTTTTCATCTAATTGAATAAAAACATCTTTGTGGTGATTACTCTGCACTGTAAAACCAATTGTACACATGTAGTTCTATAGAAGTAATAATGAGAACCACGTATGTGTTACCTTTAAGTAAAAGTGCATATACGATAGATATGAACATTATATCGTAGAATGAATATTTCATGTAATACGTTACTTGCCCACACCTTCAGTAATTTGAATAATCTGGTTTTATCTTTTTTTTTTCTTGCGTTATTTGCTTCTCCGTGGCCGATTGGTCTAAGGCGCAGTCTCAAGATAACTTACCTCTCACCGTTAAGGTCGTAGGTTCGAGTCCCGCTTGCATCAAACACATTATGTGAGAAAGTTTGCAGTAACTTGCGGAAGGACGGTGGAACTACTCAGTCTGACTCAGTCTGAGGTCTTCCTCTACCAGTAAAACTGGATATGCCATATATAACCTGAAATGTGTTGAAAATGGCGTTTAATCCCATCAATTTTTTTTTCATAAAAAAATGCTACCAAGGAATTTGTTTATAAAAATCATTACTTTCAACAACTACAATATTTGGAGCTGTATGATGGCTATACAATTAGCTAAATAGTTCTCGTAGTTCCTATTATTTTTGCCGATCTTCGTGGAGCTCTCCCAGTTTTTATTTTGTAGATCGGACTATGCTCTCCCGATCGGGTCCGTTAAAAAGCATGTTAGGAAAGCCCAAAAGGAACACATTGATTGGTTGGTTGCTTCAGGGAAAGTTTAAATGACGTCACTGTTTAGTAAGAGTTCAATTGCTGCTATGAATTGTGGAACAGGCATATAATTCCCCACTCTCTCTTCTCATTGGAGGGTTATCGACCTGATTCGGTAAAACAGATTCTGGGATAGACTACCAAGTTTTGTTTGAAACTAAAAATACCACATGTACTTTTTCTAGGGAATTGATGGGTTTTGCATATTATGTTATCCCTTCAAGAACAGACACTTTGATACTAACTCTGTACTTATTTCTTTTTTTTTTTTTTTTTTTTTTTTGGTTGCGTTCTGTGCTACCAAGAGAGTTAACATTATTATTATTATAGAATGTATATACTTTTTAACTTAATAGTCTTTCCTTCTGATAAACTAGAAGGAGGCAAAATTTAACATAAGGTCATTATAAATAAATAGCTAGGTGATCATATCATTTTTTTCTTAAAAACGGGGAGGCCAGGAGTATTTTGTTTTTTATTTTTTATTTTTATTTTTAAATTTTTTTATTTTTTTTTTATTTTTATTATGACAATAAAAAGGATCGAGCAGCATGATAATTAGGGGCGGGAGGGGATGCTACTCTAACAATTAATTTATTATGGCCTTAGACAAAGTTTAAAAACCCTCTAAGATATATTTGTCTTACATATTTAATCTATTGGTTTATTATATGACGTAATGGGCAGTAATTCAAGGATCAGTTTGTTTTGACGAGACAACAAATAACGGTGTTATTGATATAGAGAAATGTAACAGTCATGTCAAGTCTAGCCGATGTCAAATATGATAACTGCTTCAAATGCATCGTTGGACACTTTTCTTATGAACTATTTGTAGTGCCGATAATGATGTTCTTTATTTGTTGGATTATCCCTTTCATTAATAGTGAAACATTATCTATGGTCGAAAGTTCTAATGCCTCGTTTTGATATCACACCAATCCGCGCTCTTTTGTATTCGTCAAGTCAATAATTGCGGCAATGTAAAATACAATTTTTTTTTGTTGTGCAGATATAAAAAAAAAATTCCGAAAATGACAATAAAAAAATATTTAATATCTATTTACAAACTGTTTCATTATCCTAAAAAGTTAATTAATGTAAGAATAAATCCAACAATACATTCCCAATGTGCAAGCATTACTTTTTCTAGTGGTTGATAATTTATATACATTTTTTTCTAACTGAATATATCAAAAACGTTGTTAAAGGGTAAATGTTTCGGTATAAGTGATGTAAAAGTAAAAGCGAGAGTAAAGCGATTTAAATGGTGACATGCATGATGGAACGATTTCAAAACATTTGCACTGATAGACTGTAAAAATAACTGTTTGTTTGGAAGCAGATTTCTTTTTGATATTTAAGTAACTGGGGTTGTTGTACATATTAAAACTGCCGCGTATTAAAACAATCACTATGGACATTTTTATATTGTCGTAATAATGAAAAGATGTTTTAAAAACTTTTAAAATTTTCGTGTTAGAAATCTCATTTTGCAGCATTTTGTGAACTTGTCTCGGTGGTACCCGATGACTGATGTGATTAAGTCTGTACGATTGTGATCGTAAACACTTTTTATTAGTTCAGCATCTGCTCTTACATTATAGGTTTCATAATATTACTGTGGTCAAGACTACTTTGTCACTTTGTTATTTTATCAAACACACAGTGTGTTCATTGAGATATTTTAAGTAAGGTACTTATTTGCTTGAGTCAGACAGGTTTCCGTGTAGAGCTATTCTAACTACAGACAGAGCAATAACAGATTTGCCAAAATTATCGCCACGTCCATAACAACTGAATGATGTCTTACCAAGATAGCTGTTCGCTATTATTACTTTTCGTTGTTTTCAATAAATTCTAAGAAGTCATAGCACGCATAAACGTCAAGCTTTGTATGGATCGTTCGACCTAACAAACTTCTTTTTAAAACTAGGCGCTTGGGATGAACAATTCAATTAAATGAAATATCCTGATATCTTTGATTTTTTTATTGATTTTTTTTTTCTGTTTTAAACTTACTTGGTGGTTTATATACCAGCCCCTATGTACACGTATGATATGTCTACAATATTCTTCTTCCAAGGTATATTTGGTTTAAACAATTTTTATATGTTATCAGCATATACCATATACATATATTCGATATACAGCGATATATAACAATATAATTGATAAGAAAGCTATTTCTTGCTTGCACAAAGTCTCTCTTCTGAATATCTTGCAAGGACTACACAATGGTGTTACAAATGCAAAGAAAACAAATCAATAACTGCGAGGAGAACAAAGTGGAAAGGGGTAGGTTAAGTAGATAGATAGAATAAGGAAAGAACTTAATGCATGAAATTCTTGATCTTCGTGATGTATGTTTTGACATGGTGAAATATTTGACGAGTGACATTATCATAAAGAATGTCGCTGCCAGAATAGGTTTATGTTTCACCTTCAATTCTAACCATATACAATCAGTGTCATTTACCTCTATGTCTTGCTCCGGCGAGCAGTATAGATAGTATCCTTAACATAGACTAGAACTCCGTAATGTCTGTCAGTCGAACGATCTTTACGGATGGGTGTTTGGTAGTTGGAAAAGGCAAGATCCGATATAGATATTATTATCAAATCGACACTGTTTGTCGGTTTCAACCCTTTTTGACGAAGTATATAGTGACCAAACAGACCCACTCTCGCTCTGTTAACAGATATACCAATACAGGGTGATACGTCTGAGTGAGCGATTATCCTCCGAGGGACATGTGATCATTCCAGAAGAAAGGAAGTAAGAGTGTATAGGATGTGAAGGAGTAGTGCAATAGGAAACAGATACACAGTTCTGATGCAAAACAGATACTTTTCACTCAAAATTGACCGGTTTCATATGAGAGTTCAGATACATTATATTTTTTTATAATCATTTCAGCTAATTTCAATTATAGTGGGATTCCACCTTACTTTAATAAATATTCAATATATATTCATTAGATGTGTATATATACGTACACACACATATACTTTTATACATGTACATACATATACACATACATTTAAAATAGCAAACAAAAACACACTTACTCAGACACCTATATGTACGTACGCACGCACGCTCATATATACATACGCAAACACATGAACACACTTCACGTGTACACACACATACAAACAAATATACATTAATACATACATATATACACTTATAACGAACACATATGTGTTTAAACTTGTACTTAATACAAACATACATATATACATAATTGTTTAAGAATATTGTAGAAAACAAACTAAGACTAATGCTATTGTTAAGAATAAAGAACATGACCTTGAACAGCTCTTGCTCCTTCATTATCATTGCCATTATAATTATTATTATCATCATCCTCATCACCACCACTATCATCATCATCATCATCATTAATAACAACAACAACAACATCAGCAAAATAATAATATATCATCATCATAATATTTAAAATATATATATATATATATATATAATCATCACTTAAATAGAAGAAATACCTTATTCCGATATCATCATCATCATATTCATCATATCAACAAAATAAAAGGCATTTCATTCAAGAGCAGCTTTCACATAATGGATTATCACAGATGGAATATGCCTGACTATCAATGTAATTACTATTGAATCAGTTAATGAAATGGAAAATGAGTAAATACATTATAAACAAATACACCGTAAGTTTTATCATTATTGATAACTTCAATGCGTAGTAAACAAACAAATAATGCTATTTATTTCAGTTGAAAACCATAGTTATGGAGCATCAACACACAAACAGAAAAACTAAAAATAACACCAAGCTCGTCATATCATCATTATCATCATCATCACCACCACCATTATCATTACAATCATCATCATCAAATAATCATCTTCAACACCATAATATAAAAAATAATAATATATCATCATTTCCCTTTTAAAAAAACAAGCTCATCATCCTCATCATTATAATCATCATTTTCATCATTGTAACCGTTTCCACAATAATAGTATCATTATCTTCAGCATTATCATCAATGTCAGCGTCCCCACAATAACAGTATCATTATCATCATTGTCAGCGTCCCCACAAAAATAGTATCATAATCAGCATTGTTACAGTCCCCACAATAACAGTATCATAATCATCATTGTCAGCGTCCCCACAAAAATAGTATCATAATCAGCATTGTTACAGTCCCCACAATAACAGTATTATTATCATCATCATTATCATCATTGTCGCCATCCGCATAATAAAAGTATTGTTACCATCATCATTATCGTCATCATAATCAACATAATAATATTAACAAAAATAATAATATATGATCTTTCTTGTCTACAAAACCAAGATTGTCATCATCATCAGCATCATCTTCATATATCACCGTCACCCTCTGAAGAATATCACCATCATCATCATCATCATCATCATCACCAACAACAACATTATAATATAATTAATGATAACATCTTGGTATCACTACTAATTTGGATATTTGAAAATTAATCAAATGGAAATGTACATTGTGATTATAAGCTATGCTGTTCCAAATAAGCACAATGTTTTCTAATATACAATGCTTCATCCGTCACAGTTTTAATGGTTGTGTATTTAAAACACGACTTAGCACGGGCACGGTGTCGCTAACAAGAGATCAAGAATGTCAAGTGCAGAAACAGTATCCAAACAACTTTATAACTAGACGGCTTGATTTGTCTGGTACATATCTGTGTAGAAAAGGCAGCTGACTTCAGGTGGGAATCAGGAAATGTGTTAACAAGTCTATATATAGAAAGTTTTGATTTTCCAAGTTCGATTGCCAACAAATGAATGTTGGTGACTTGGTTATTTGAGGAATAAAAATAGCCTTGGATTTTTGTTTGATGATAGTACTCTGATTTAATAATAGTTCTTCTTATGATTGTATTGTTTGTAGTAGTTATCGGTTTGTATCTAAGATTGGAATTACTACAGATTCATTGAAAGAGGCTATTGTCACGTCCATTGCCAATTTATTGGCTGGGAGTAGCATATTGGTAGGAGTTAGACACACGTTTTAGATGACCGATTCGTCTTCAAAGGTTTATGTGACCATTTCGGCAAAAGACACGTTTATCAGATTTAAAAGTCAATTTGCTAATGTCTGGTAATGAATTTTGATGTTTAATTGGGGTTGGTTGTTCGTCATCACTTGAACATTTTTGGCTCGGTTTACGTAAAATAGGCAAGGATGGTTGCTTATCAGAAAGCTTTGTCGAAGCACCTTGTAAAATATCCATTTCAAAACCCTTATCACAATCATTATCACATTCCACCATAATGATCGTTTACTTTTACACGAAATCTACTACAATAATCCACACGTTATTTCCCACAACTTGTCACGAACTGGATTTCAAACAAAAGAAGACAAAGGAAAATCCAATACTTTGAAATAAAACTATTGTTTTTTAAATTCAAGTTCTCTTTGAGAAAGTTACATTACACTTCTTTCAAGACATACCAAAATAAACCTGCAATAAACGATGTTGTTGTAACTCTCAAAAAAGACGCAGTCGATTTAACAGTGTACTTCGCACGTCAGTCGACCTTGACCTCCGAGTTATATTTCCCCTGTTCTGGTTGTTGAAACATCGAAATAGCCTTAAAATAAAAAATAAAAACAGCCTTAGTTTATAACACTTTAAGTATTAGGAGGTATATTGTTAGTGTTATATATGTACATGGATATTTCATAAATGTGTACAATAATATACACTGGGGTCAACTTTTGAGACATGTCTCATTTTTAATTTAACACAAAACTTCTATATTTCTTATCTGAACCCAGACGAGCTGTCTCTTAACTGTTTTTATTCTACTTTTACCATTTCCATGTTTAAAATCCATTTTTTTTAAATATTTTGAGGTCGCGCACGGTAATGGTACTTGCGTTATAAAACTCATACCCGAAATATATAAAATTGTTCCCGAATACTTGATCGTTTTTGGAATTATACTTACTATATATCGGATGTTGACGGATATAAACTATGCTATTGATATGCTCTATATATTTTAATTTAAAAATAAGTCACATTTAATGTCATTTTTCCCGTGTCCCGGCGTAACCTTTACCACGAGTCCCGGCCTAAAATGTTATGTTTAAAAACGGCGCGAAAGGACAGATATCAGGTCTATTCACTGCAGAAAGTGACATAATTGTGTGTGCTTTATAACAACAAACTTAACGGCCATTGTGGAACACGCGGTTCATTACGTATATGCTAAATGTCCCAAAAAACAAACGACTCGTCAATAAAGACATACTGAACAGTCAAGATGAAAAATAATGGTCAGTATTGCATTAAAATATGTATGTATATGGTCATTGATTTATTATATGGTACTTGATGACTTTTTCATAATGCAATTATGAGATATTGCATTTTAAAGATGTTGTCCGCCAACGTTATTTGAAAGAAATACTTGAAACGTATTTGATTAATTTAACTATTTTTAGAAAAAAATCGCGTTCATATAAATTTTGTAATCATACCATACTAAAGTAAAAATTCTGTAGAACATGCTTATGAGAAATGAAATTTATTCACTTTGCTCTGGATGGTACAGATTTCGTATTTAAAATGTCCTCTATGATTTGCCGCCCCTTAGAATTTTTACCAAAAAAATAACGTCTGTCCTCGCATTTTGACCATATCATCCCTATTTTTAACGCAGAATATTGTCTTTTGAAAATTATATTAACGAGTAAATTAAGTTTCTGTTACGTCTCCCAAAATATTGAAAATTTTAGAAAATCATTTACACCTCGTATCAAGCATTTTCGATGTCCTCTATCAAATATTGACATCGTCAGTTTGACGTTCTTTTAATACGGCGAAAACCTATTGACGCGGCTAGTTATGTCGTACATGGTATACGGTATAGTTAACGTAGATACAGTGATATCGTTGGTTTTGATCCATTTAATATCCACAGAAAATCATGATTCCATTACAGTAATTGATATTCCGATATTCGGCTATTTTCTTGTAAAATAGATTATACGAAATACATGAATAAAAACGTCATATAACATTTTATATAATTTTAACGTTAACGTCATGTTATGCTTAGAGATACCACTACCGTGCGCGACGTGTTTGTATTTTAAACCGTTACGTTCTCTAATCTCAACTTTAATGCAAGCTTTCATAATAATGCTATATGTCATAACAACTGTTTGTGTGTAGTTCAGACCATTTATGTTAAATCTACCTGTTCATGTAAGTAGACATGGTAATTGGATTGTAATATTGAATGTATTTGACTTAAAGTTTATAAAATAGGGTTAAAAAGTCAGTTTCATTACTACAATCGTCCAAGTATTAAGTGCTGTATTGCAGTTGTGTCCCAGATACACTACGGTGTTGACGGTACTTACATATCAGCTATACCAGTAAGCATATCTACAAAACAAATAGAGAAAATTATACATTAAGTATATTAAATAAAAACAAACGTATGTTCTTTATCCTGAAATATGTTGTTTTTTTATTGTGTGACTGTCACAGTTCCTTTGAAGTCAGAGCTGATCGAAAGTGGCATTACCCTCATTAATCGCCACTACAACACGGGGTCTGGTATTTTCAAGTAGCAAATCCACACAAACCATAGTCATTTTATCATTATTATTGTTTTGAATGTTGTTTAACGCCATTTTCAAGACATTTCAGGTTATTTATGGCATATCTTGTTTTAATGGTGAAGGAAAACCTTGGAATAAATCTATCTGAGTGGAACCAGCGTCCTTCCGCTAGTAACTGGCAGACATTCTCACATAATGATTTTGGAGCGAGTGTGACTCGAACCTATGACCATAGCGATGAGAAGTGAGTGATTTTGAAACAACGATTTGGACCACCCCTTAGAATAATGTGAAACTGTGAATGGTTGTAGAATAGGCGATTCGTTGACTCAGAGAGTTTTTTAATTGGTAAGCTTATGTAAAAATTAACCATCAGGCGAAATGGCAAACTATAAAATGCGGTATATACCTTACTCCTCCGAGTCATCGGTTGAATAGTTAGATTATCTTTCATTCCAACGTAAAGGCAAGCGTCCGCTGACTGGGGAGCGCATTTGTACCTTTAAACGCTGTCACGGTTTCAACCAACTGTTCAATAACGAGTATAACAGTAACAGCAGTCAGATATGTTTTTTCTTCATTTATTGTCAATTACAAATTTAAATTCATCAATGCTGTGTTTCTCTAAATAACCTGGCAGTATTATAAATCTCGTCGTAAGTCAATTTGACAAATTTTATGTTGGATGTTCAAATTTTGATCGGCGTTTAAAAATACTGTATTTTCGGGAGTTATATCATGTTCTAGGTGAGCCCACTTTGGGTTCGTTTGAATCAGTATTACAAATGTTATGAATAATTGTTGTCTAAAGTTGACGACGATTTTTGTCTAAGTTTTTAGTGAAACCAGTGTCTAAAGAGTTATTTAGATACAGTCTTAACAGCGCGTCCAGTCGCCATATTTATCATAACAATAATTAAAAGATACAGTTTTCATCAAAATGAACCAGTGTTACCAAAGAGCAATCTGCGAAACACGATTTCTTTTTCTATTTTGAATTTTGTTTTTATTTCTGTCTTTCTCTATAATTGATGTAAGAAGAGTTGTTGTAATTTTACTTAAATCTGATTCAGAGTTGTTATTTCAGATTCCTTGGATTATACGTGGGACGGTTATTATGTAGGTAGACTTTTGTTTAAATATTGCATGATATATTAGTCGTATCGAAAAACTCGATGTGCACGGGTAGATTAGACCTTAGCAGATGATTTGCAATAAAAACTTTTAAAATCGGACAATGGCTTGTACTAAAATCGGCCACTTATACATGTATACATGGTAATATGGACTCAACATATGAAGAACAACGTGCCGTAATATGTTTAGGGATTCATGTATGTCACGTAGCGCGTTTTATTTTTGGATAGCTCGTTTTCGTGATGGTAGAAGCGACGTTAACAATAGACGTAGCAGGGGGCTTCCAGCTTGCAAAGTGACCCCACAAATGCTAAAAAATGTCGAATCTTATATCATGAAAGATCGACGAGTCACTTTGCAAGAAGTTGCTAATAGATTAAGCATCTCAAAGAGATCGGTATTTAAGATCGTTCGGGACAACATTGGCTTGAGCGAGGTAAGTGCTAGATTGGTGCCAAAACAGTTGTCAGCAGACCAAAAATTGGTTCGCAAGACCACTTTTAAAGACCTTCTGGCTCGTCATAAGAGACAGGGAGATGGATTTCTGCACCATATTGTGACAGGGGACTAAACATGGATTTATCACTCTGAGCCTGAATCCGAGGTGCAGTCCAAACAACGGGTACGAGCTGGTTCCCATCATTTTCTGGGATAATAAAGGCGTTGTATTGACACATTTTGTTTCTAAAGGTCGCACAGTTACTGTAAATTATTATTCTGATGTAGTTTTACCAAAAATAGAAAGCAAATGTGTGTAAACTGAGGCCTACACTCAGAATGAAGAATGTTGTTCTTCAGTACAATAATGCCCCAGCACATACCGCAACCAAAACAAAGGACTTCACGTGGGAAACTCTACACCAACCTCCCTACAGTCCTTGCCCCCAGTGACTTTTATTTGTTTCCAGAATTAAAAATAAATGCTTGCTGGGAACAAATATGGCACAAAGGGGCATTGATTAGGGCTGTAAATCAGTACTTTCGACAAAGGCCTAAATATTGGTTCACTGCTGGAATCATGAAAATCCCACACCGCTGGAACAAGTGTATAATGAAAGAAAGAGAATAATTTGAGAAATAGTAAAATCGAAATTTTAAAAAAAAAATGAGCCACAAATCAGCACTGAGGGTTGTACACCTGTAAAATGACCATCCCTCGTAGAGGTAATTAAGCATTGACTGACAATAAAGTATCGCTTAAGCCGGTGCTTCGTGAGGGGTGCTGCGTATTTCCTTTACTCCTCGTGAACAGACTCAATAAAACCAGGTCATATATTTTCTTTTTATATACGCATTCTTTCGATAAGCTCGATTGTCTGTTCAAATCCCCGACCGACCACAGTTTCCGATTGATTGATATGAGACACATTGCGTTCCATTGTCTTTCGTCTCTCACCGCTGATCTAAGAGTGAAACATTTTAGTAACTTGCGAAGATGGAGTGCTCGAGTACTTGTTAAACTTCCAGGATCTCAGGAAAGGTAGGTTATGTTACTCGATCGCCTGTTAGCGCCCAACAGCATAAAAAATTACACTAAATACTAAACAAAACATTCCCTGTGGTTCTTAATGATCCTTTTATCAGACAGTGTTCTTTTTGTTTCCAGTATCGTTGATGATACGGAAAGTGCAAACCGTAAGAACTTTCTGTGAGAATGTTGTCAAAACCAGTTAATTTAATGAAATCTTTCGAATAAAGGCCATTGGGTTGGAGGGTTTAATCATATATTTTTCATAATGTTCACATGTTTTACATTCCAACCTGTACACGTGTAAATTACATCTTGTTATATTACACTAACACCCATCCTTCAAATCCAGCCAATACCAAGTGATTTCCATCATACCAACCTGTCGGTACGTTATGTATAGTTGTTTATATCGCTTTTCATGAAATATAAATGGTGATAAAGTGCAAGCATTGAACGAGGTAACCTTCAGTATAAAGTGTATCCAAGAAGCGCGTTTTTCATGGCAGACCATCGGAGTAAGGATCTCAAGGAGGCGAACACACACCCTAGCAATCTCCTAAACAAAAGACTTTATCTGCAAAAATAGTTCACACCATAGGAATCGAGCGATATTTATATAAATTTAAAATAACTTTTTCACAATCAATGTAAAATGACTCATTTAAAATTTAATCTAAACCGGTGATATAAACAAAAGGTGTTGCTTGATGTAAAAAAACAGAAAAGGGAGAACTATAGTTTTACTTCTACCTCCTTCATCTGTAGGTCAGGAGTATTCAAGGGAGGTGGTGCGAGACCAACAAGATAGTACATTATATTAATTTACAAATAAATATGTACAGTTTATATCGGTGTCGTTAGTGAAATGACCACCGTTCCAACTCGGCGTTCGACTAAAAGTATAACTCATACTCAGGAATGTGGGACAAATTTATCTAAAGATAGTCTGTATCAGTCACTGACATCTCCCGGTTATTTAGCAACAAACTGTCTTAAAAGGCCACTTTTGCTCATTCCTCTGACTGACTGTTTAAGAAGTTTGACTGTACAATTTTCTTTTGGAAAAGAACCTAGTTCTGGTAAGTAATCGAAGAGGTACCTCTTTCGCTGATTTGTGGCCATGCCTTCTTTAAAACAATGAAGAATCAAATCAGTAACCAATCTGTCACGAAAAGGCACATTTCATAGAATAGTAAGTAAAATTTGTCAGATAAAAGATTATTACCATCATTCATTCCGACACACATTTTTTTACAATCTGGGACTTTCCAATTAACCGGTCCTGTCAGTATTATGTCATGTCTGGACGCCTGACCTGGGCTATCAAAACCAATTCTCAGAAAACACTTCCCTATCCAATGGGAAAAACAAAGCGACATTGATTTTTGTCTAGTGTTCCATCAGACTGAAATTTCGGAAATTTAATAAAGTCGCCCAAACAGTTTGTATCGGGATTAATTGTTTTCGCCGCTATGTAAACTCGCCTCATCATTTTGTTATTGACAGTCCAACGATGACATTCGCTCCAATGATTGGATGGGTAAACTTGATAGAATAAATGTTTTGTTATGAGCAAGTAGATTTGTGTAGGCTTTACTTTTACGAAGAAATACATTAAGTCTTTGTTGTTATGTTTATATTACATACTTTAACCAGAGATATATACTAGTAATCAGAGGTAACTGCAGATACATGTCTAAAGTTTTACCACAATTTGATATTTTAATACAACTTTTCCTGTTATCAAGTTATTAAGAAAATACAGATATTTTTTTTATTATGTTCACATTTTTATCTCTTTTAAAAGTAACAAATAAGACAAACCTTTTTAGATATCGATATTATGAAGTGTTCGCTACCCATAGATAATTTACTTTTTCATCTTTCTACATTAAATATATACATTTATTTCGTGTAATTTAAATGTTGAACGAGTACACTACATTTTGTTGTTCCAATATGTTGATTTTCAACATGTAATAGTTTTAGTTCCGATGAGAAAGATAATTAAAAATGATCAATAGCTTTACTTAGATGCCGAAAGTATTATATTCCGACAAACAAGCACAGAATCACAGAGTTAATAAAGAAGTTCTAATGGTGCCACCTGATATTTCAGCCTTGTATATTGACTTGATATTAGTCTGCCGACCCCTGCATTAAGTCATTGCTTCAACGAAAGATTTAGATAAGAAGTGTCTCTCTAATTCCTCGCTTCAATGCACACAGGGGTAAAATGAAGAGGCGGAATATATTTTTTTTGTAATTTTGTCAAAAATATATTTATATTACGTTAAGATATATAAAATGAGAGCTCCTTCTGTGTCAACCACATGTATGCAGTGGATCATAAACAGTGTTTTAAATTAAACGTAGGTTTGTGAAATGAATTTATGTTGTATTGTTTTGTTTGTTGTTATTGGTTGGTTGTCTTTATTGGGTGTTATTAGTATTGCGATTTATAGATATTGAGATGACATGCAGGAAACACAATCATCAGGAGAGAAAAATAATTACACTTTATTGAAAATGTTCCACTTTTTAACTGTAATATTTCTTAACTCAGGTATGACAAACCTTTAATGTTTTTGGCAATTTGGAGGTGTGTGAATGGTAAAAATGGAGAAAAACACCAAAGGTGTTGAAGGTCTTTAGCAAAGTGAAAAGTGATGAAAAGGAAGGAGCGATTACATGTACCCAGAAATTCCACCAATACAAGTTATCTGGACTTATGCATAGAATTCCATCAGTGGGTGGATTTTGAACTAAACAATTTACATTATAATAATTAAAAATAATAAAGCAATGTACTCAGTGTTTATGATTCCTCTGTAAACGTCAGCAAGCCAGCTTTCAACACCTTTTACCATCCATATCCTTAAACAAAAATGAGTCAATGCTATGATTAGATTTAGTACATATGTTTGCATCATCAGTTTCCAATATTTTTATATGTTTTTACCTGAGAATATTTATATAATTATTGTATCATGCACGTAATACGTGTTTGTATTTATTAGATATACTGTAGGTGGGTTACTATTTCTTTTCAAACCTTCTTGTTTACAGCTGTTACGTCGGTGGTCGGGATGACCTACATTAAGTGCGCCCGTACACCACGTGGCAGTTTAGTTCCCTTGTTGGATATTTTATCCCAGTCCTTTATTTATTCATAATCAGGTATGTTAAAACAGATTGAATTTATAGTGCTTGGAGCTCATTTTGCTTCTTGGCGAGGTAGATTAGATTTTTAATTAAAATTCTACTTCAGTTCTTCTCTAAGATTAAACAGACCCAAGATTCAGATTTCAGTAGTAGTCGATCTTTATAATTTGCCTTCAAATTATCTAATTTTGAATTTGTTTATATATAGAGAAGGAAAGACATCTGATTGAGATTGTGTGAACGCTCGCGTATTCACGCACAATTTCGCAATATCTCGTTTTCAATTATCTTAATTTCCATTCAACCAAATAATTGACTTTCGGACTAATAATTGACTTTCGATCCTATACATACAATATGGTTTGAATTTACCTTTATCATTTATTTGTTTATATAACTATAATTCACTGGTTTTACAACAGAATGTGAAAAATATAACTACGTATTTTGTTTGTAAGGAATTTAGACTTTTTACATAAATACGCCAATAAGTGTAATGCAGATACTTTCTTCGAATTCCACAATCGTGTGCCATGTGGGTGATGTTAATGAATATGTTTTGACAAGTAAGAATTCAACAATTTATAAAAAAAAAAAGTTATTTGGCAAGATTTATGCACTACGTGATATTGATACACGTGAACTCAGTTTGAGGTGGATTGGTGCATGCTTCCGTTTGTGTTATAATATGTTTAATGATGATATTGGCTTTCGCAGAGAGTATTGTCTTTTGATTCTGAAAACACGTTATGTGTCTGTGATGATTAACCCCTTTCCAGCTGGCCATACTGCACTTTAATTATGCGCCGACCGAAATGACTAGGGAAAGTCGATTCCCAACACCTTAAATGCACAAAAGCGCTGGATATTTGCCCTTATCTCTTACTTCTCGCACACTTATAAGAGACAGTCTGACGGGGGATATTTGCCCTTATCTCTTACTTCTCGCACACTTATAAGAGACAGTCTGACGGGGGATATTTGCCCTTATCTCTTACTTCTCGCACCCTTACTAGAGACAGTCTGACGGGGTATATTTGCTCTTATCTCTTACTTCTCGCACCCTTACAAGAGACAGTCTGACGGAGGATATTTGCCCTTATCTCTTACATCTCGCACCATTATAAGAGACAGTCTGGCGGGGGATATTTGCCCTTATCTCTTACTTCTCGCACTCTTATAAGAGACAGTCTGACGGGGATACTTGCCCTTATCTTTTACTTCTCGCACCCTTATAAGAGACAGTCTGACGGGGGATACTTGCCCTTATCTCTTACATTTGCACCCTTATAAGAGACAGTCTGACGGGGGATACTTGCCCTTATCTCTTACATTTCGCACCCTTATAAGAGACAGTCTGACAGGGAATACTTGTCCTTATCTCTTACTTCTCGCATCCTTATAAGAGACAGTCTGACGGGGGATATTTGCCCTTAGCTCTTACTTCTCGCACCCTTACTAGAGACAGTCTGACGGGGATATTTGCTCTTATCTCTTACTTCTCGCACCCTTACAAGAGACAGTCTGACGGGGGATATTTGCCCTTATCTCTTACATCTCGCACCCTTATAAGAGACAGTCTGGCGGGAGATATTTGCCTTTATCTCTTACTTCTCGCACCCTTATAAGAGACAGTCTGACGCGGGATACTTGCCCTTATCTTTTACTTCTCGCACCATTATAAGAGACAGTCTGACGGGGGATACTTGCCCTTATCTCTTACATTTGCACCCTTATAAGATACAGTCTGACGGGGGATACTTGCCCTTATCTCTTACATTTCGCACCCTTATAAGAGACAGTCTGACAGGGAATACTTGTCCTTATCTCTTACTTATCGCATCCTTATAAGAGACAGTCTGACGGGGGATATTTGCCCTTATCTCTTACATCTCGCACCCTTATAAGAGACAGTCTGACGGGGGATATTTGCCCTTATCTCCTACTTCTCGCACCCTTATAAGAGACAGTCTGACGGGGGATATTTGCCTTTATCTCCTACTTCTCGCACCTTTATAAGAGACAGTCTGACGGGGGATATTTGCCCTTATCTCCTACTTCTCGCACCCTTATAAGAGACAGTCTGACGGGGGATATTTGCCCTTATCTCCTACTTCTCGCACCCTTATAAGAGACAGTCTGACGGGGGATATTTGCCCTTAGCTCTTACTTCTCGCACCCTTACTAGAGACAGTCTGACGGGGATATTTGCTCTTATCTCTTACTTCTCGCACCCTTACAAGAGACAGTCTGACGGGGGATATTTGCCATTATCTCTTACATCTCGCACCATTATAAGAGACAGTCTGGCGGGAGATATTTGCCTTTATCTCTTACTTCTCGCACCCTTATAAGAGACAGTCTGACGCGGGATACTTGCCCTTATCTTTTACTTCTCGCACCATTATAAGAGACAGTCTGACGGGGGATACTTGCCCTTATCTCTTACATTTGCACCCTTATAAGAGACAGTCTGACGGGGGATACTTGCCCTTATCTCTTACATTTCGCACCCTTATAAGAGACAGTCTGACAGGGAATACTTGTCCTTATCTCTTACTTATCGCATCCTTATAAGAGACAGTCTGACGGGGGATATTTGCCCTTATCTCTTACATCTCGCACCCTTATAAGAGACAGTCTGACGGGGGATATTTGCCCTTATCTCCTACTTCTCGCACCCTTATAAGAGACAGTCTGACGGGGGATATTTGCCTTTATCTCCTACTTCTCGCACCTTTATAAGAGACAGTCTGACGGGGGATATTTGCCCTTATCTCCTACTTCTCGCACCCTTATAAGAGACAGTCTGACGGGGGATATTTGCCCTTATCTCCTACTTCTCGCACGCTTATAAGAGACAGTCTGACGGGGGATATTTGCCCTTAGCTCTTACTTCTCGCACCCTTACTAGAGACAGTCTGACGGGGAATATTTGCCCTTATCTCCTACTTCTCGCACCCTTAAAAGAGACAGTCTGACGGGGGATATTTGCCCTTATCTCTTACTTCTCGCACCCTTTTAAGAGACAGTCTGACGGGGATATTTGCCCTTATCTCCTACTTCTCGCACCCTTATAAGAGACAGTCTGACGGGGGATATTTGCCTTTATCTCCTACTTCTCGCACCTTTATAAGAGACAGTCTGACGGGGGATATTTGCCCTTATCTCCTACTTCTTGCACCCTTATAAGAGACAGTCTGACAGGGAATACTTGTCCTTATCTCTTACTTATCGCATCCTTATAAGAGACAGTCTGACGGGGGATATTTGCCCTTATCTCTTACATCTCGCACCCTTATAAGAGACAGTCTGACGGGGGATATTTGCCCTTATCTCCTACTTCTCGCACCCTTATAAGAGACAGTCTGACGGGGGATATTTGCCTTTATCTCCTACTTCTCGCACCTTTATAAGAGACAGTCTGACGGGGGATATTTGCCCTTATCTCCTACTTCTCGCACCCTTATAAGAGACAGTCTGACGGGGGATATTTGCCCTTATCTCCTACTTCTTGCACCCTTATAAGAGACAGTCTAACGGGGAATATTTGCCCTGATCTCCTTCTTCTCGCACCCTTAAAAGAGACAGTCTGACGGGGGATATTTGCCCTTATCTCTTACTTCTCGCACCCTTTTAAGAGACAGTCTGACGGGGATATTTGCCCTTATCTCCTACTTCTCGCACCCTTATAAGAGACAGTCTGACGGGGGATATTTGCCCTTATCTCCTACTTCTCGCACCCTTATAAGAGACAGTCTGACGGGGGATATTTGCCCTTATCTCCTACTTCTTGCACCCTTATAAGAGACAGTCTAACGGGGAATATTTGCCCTGATCTCCTTCTTCTCGCACCCTTAAAAGAGACAGTCTGACGGGGGATATTTGCCCTTATCTCTTACTTCTCGCACCCTTTTAAGAGACAGTCTGACGGGGATATTTGCCCTTATCTCCTACTTCTCGCACCCTTATAAGAGACAGTCTGACGGGGGATATTTGCCCTTATCTCTTACATCTCGCACCCTTATAGAAGACAGTCTGACGGGGAATACTTGCTCTTATCTCTTACTTATCGCACCCTTATAAGAGACAGTCTCGTCTTTTGATGTGACGACGGGGAGAGAGCGAGAAAACCAGGATCCCCAGTGGTGTCTACTGACTATTCCAGGGCGGTCACCTCCGTTGTAGCATCTTCACTATGTTTTGTTATCATTTTAATTATTCCTTGAAAAAGGCGGCCGACTGGTTTAATGTGTGGTTCTTAACGTCACTTACCTATCACCGCTAAGTTCGAGTCACGCTCGCTCTAAAATCTTTATGTAAGAAAGTTTGCCATGTTACTTGAGGAAGGACGGTTCTGCTCTGATCACCCACCAATAAAACTGGATATGTCATATTTTACCTGAAATGTGTTGAACATGGCGTGTATATATATGTTTTCCTTGCTTGTATTATACTCATGATGGTTTGTTAGAATGTTACATCTGGTGTTGGTTATGCAATATTTTTTTTATGTTTTCATTGTAATTATATAATATAACGCCTGACGAACATGTTTATTAATGTTTTGATTTTACCTCCAGGTTAAAATCGTTCTTCCCATGTTGCACAACAGCTGTTGAACAATTATGCATGAACACATGTGTGCTTTTTATCATGAAACGCAAACAAATGGCTTCATGAAACAGTGTTAGTATGTTTGGCAGTCTATTCCTGGTTATTGATAAAACCGTTATAAGAAATTTGTCTACGTATTTTTGAGCTTAAATATTACATTTGTTTTTTGTAATTTTGATGCATGGATATTATCATGATGTCGTTCATTCGTTTTAGGTTGCGTGTTTGCTAATCCATTGCTGAAATAGCCGCAAAACCAATGTATCAGATCTTACGAAAATCGTAAGTTTGTCGGTACGTGTAACCCATTCTTATAACCAAGAAGGTCGAATGGTCTAAGGCACTGGTCTCAAGATCACTTACCTTTCACCGCTAATGCCATAGGTTCGAGTCTGTATGTGGAAAAAGTGACTTGTAACTTGTTGAAGGACAGTCGTTCTACTCAGATTCATTCTGAAGACTTTTGTCACCAATAAAATTGGATATGTCATATATAAGCTGAAGTGTGTTGAAAATGACGTTAAACACCATTCAAAATAGTATACATTGTATATATATATATATATATATATATATATATATATATATATATATATATATATATACATTGTATATATATATATATATATATCAAGAAACACTCTAAAGTTTTCATTTCAAATGCTGAATTTATAGCTGATGGTCCATTTGCTACATGTATCAAATGCCATAGAAGATCTCCCGTTGAAGTTAAATAAATTAAATTTCAATTGCGAATCATATTAAGAAATTGCAATTATTTAATTTTATCATATACAATATTCTAGTCTTAGAGCATGGTAGTAGATACTGTATCCCTCAGTTAGACATTGGTTTCGCAATGGTATTTGGCCGAACTAAGTTAATGAAGGATTTAAATTGTGTATAACGCATATCATTAAAATCGAGAAAAAAATGTGTTTGTTTCAGAGAAAATATCAACGTTCAAACACTTTAGATCGTCACATTTTTTTTCATCACTTGTGTCACCTAAGTTTTTTGGATGTTCGTGATTTTCACTGGTATACATCATTCTCTATTTATTGGTTTAGTTTAAAACTTATTTATTTTATTTCAAATGTAAAACATGTTATACAAATCACGCTTCAAATCTTCCTGAGGGAACCAGCATTAAGCGCATGCGGAAAATATGTCTTGCTTAAGGATACTACACATGGCCCTGGTAAAGGATTGAACCCACGACTCTCCTATCATGGGTTGGATGCTCTACCACTGGATCATGCGCTTCACTCTCTATTTACTCAAACACCTGTGCATACACTATTATAACAAGTAACGCATCAGATATTTACACCATGGACGTTTATAAAAATGTGATTAAAGATAAAAAGACAGACATACAGATAGACAGACAGACTGACAGACAGACAGACAGACAGACAGACAGGCAGGCAGGCAGGCAGGCAGGCAGGCAGGCAGGCAAGAGAAAGATGTGCAAGTGTATTTGTTATCTGTATCGTCATAAACAGAGTTATTAACTACGAGTTTCTCATTCCAAAAAATTATTATTATTATGTTTAAAATACCGATCTAAAACCAACACAGACATTTTCATTTGCCGAATCACTTGAAATTGTGCATCATAAAAGTGCTTTAGGGAAACAATAACTATAGTTTATTTATGTGCTTTGATTCAACCACATCTCCACTTATTGATTGTTTTTGTCTACCGTGATGTAATGAGATTGTGGAAATAGGAGAGGAATGAATATGTTAGATAAAGTGATAGTTTAGTTAACTTATAATAGTTATGGGCGATGTAGTAAGAGAAGGGGCATTAGTAATAGTAGAAGTAGAAGTTGCAGTGTCAGAAGTATATTAGTAGTGTAATGGTAGTAGTAGTGGTGTCGGTAGTACAAGTCGTAGTATAGTAATAGTAGGACTAGAAGTAGTAGTAGAAGAAGAAGTAGTAGTAGTAGTAGTAGTAGTAGTAGTAGTGGTAGTAGTGGTAGTAGTTGTTTTAGCAGCAGTAGAAGCATCAGCAGCAGTAGTTGTAGTTGTTGTTGTGTTTGTTGTTGTTGTTGTTGTTGTTGTGTTTATTGTTGTTGTTGTTGTTGTTGTTGTTGTTGTTGTTGTTGTTGTTGTTGTTGTTGCTGTTGTTGTTGTTGTTGTAGTAGTAGCAGTAGCGGAAGTGCCTATATAACCTATAACTTCAATCATAATAGACATTTGCATACTTTATCAAGTCAGTTAATACAGCCCGATCCAAACATAACACGAAATACGGCTTAATCTTTCTGTAGGAAATCAGTGCTTACATTTACTCTAGAGGGATAATATTTCATCTACATATTTTCTTCTCCGTTTTTAACCATCTGAGGATGCCTTATATGTCCTTGGTCTTCCGTTTAAAATTCATTCTAGATGCAGTTATTTTACATAATGATGTTAAAATGATAACATTGTATCCACAACATAAACACACATTTAAGAAAGCAATAAACGCAGGGCCCATGTTAAATGCAACCACGACTACGATGCCTATTGTACCAGTTTAATGGATTTTAACGCCATTTCCAGCACGTTTCAGGTTTTATATGGCACATCCAGATTTATTGACTGAGGAACACCTCAGAATATATCTGTGAAGAACCATCGTCCTTCTGCAGGTAACTGGCAAACTTCCTCGTATATTATTTTAGAGAGAGCGGGACTCGAACCTACGACCTTAGCGGTGAGAGTTAAATGATCTTGAGACGGCGCCTTTGACCACTGGGTTACAAAGGATCCCTAGTACAAGTTAAAGCATCATTGCTTCAAGTATGATATGCAATTATTATGATTATGTTTTACAATAAACCATTTAAAAGCGATTGCAAATAGGGTTTTTTAATTTGTTTGTTTTGTCTGAGATGTGTTCCTTTGATTAATATTTGAAATCCCAGCGAGTGAGGTATGTACCTGTCCAACATGTTCCAAAATCACACATGTTTTGCCAGATACAATTATCTTTTCGAGTATGATATACAAGTACTATATGTTTTGACAAAATTTTAATACCATTTAAAGGCAGATGCAAATAAGTTATTTTATATGTTTGTTTTGGTTGAGTTGTGTTCCTTTGTTTGATTTTTGAAATTTAAAATGACTGAGGTATGACCTTTGTGTCATAATCCAAAATCACAACGACTGACGTATGACCTTTGTGTCATGTTCCAAAATTGCAACGACTGAGGTATGACCTTTGTATCATAATCCAAAATCACAACGACTGAGGTATGACCTTTGTGTCATGTTCCAAAATCACAACGACTGAGGTATGGCCTTTGTGTCATGCATCAAAATCACAACGACTGAGGTATGACCTTTGTGTCATAATCCCAAATCACAACGACTGAGGTATGACCTTTGTGTCATGCTTCAAAATCACAACGACTGAGGTATGACCTTTGTGTCATAATCCAAAATCACAACGACTGAGTTATGACCTTTGTGTCATAATCCAAAATCACAAAGACTGAGGTATGGCCTTTGTATCATAATCCAAAATCACAACGACTGAAGTATGGCCTTTGTGTCATGCTTCAAAATCACAACGACTGAGGTATGACCTTTGTGTCATAATCCAAAATCACAACGACTGAGGTATGACCTTTGTGTCATAATCCAAAATCACAACGACTGAGGTATGACCTTTGTGTCATAATCTTGTGTCATGTTCCAAAATCAGAACGACTGAGGTATGCCATTTGTGTCATGTTTCAAAATCACAACGACTGAGGTATGACATTTGTGTCATGTTTCAAAAACACAACGACTGAGGTATGATAATTGCGTCATGTTTCAAAATCACAACGACTGAGAAATGACATGTTTCCAAATCACAACGACTGAGAAATGACATGTTTCCAAATCACAACGACTGCGAAATGACATTTGTGTCATGTTTCAAAATCACAACGACTGAGGTATGACATTTGTGTCATGTTACAAATTCACAACGACTGAGGTACATGTTTAATCTATGTGTCATGTTCCAAAATCACAATGTTTGATGTATGACCTCAGTGTCATATTACAAAATCACAACGACTGAGGCATGGCCTTTGTGTCATCTTTCAAAATCACAATAACTGAGGTATGACCTCTGTGTCATGTTTCAAAATCACAACGAGAGAGGTATGGTCTTTGTGTCATGTTTCAAAATCAAAATGACAGAGGTATGGCCTTTTTATCAAGTTTCAAAATCACGACTGAGGTATGGCCTCTGTGTCAGGTTTAAAAATCAAAATGACAGAGTTATGGCCTTTTTATCATGTTTCAAAATCACAACGACTGAGGTATGGCCTCAGTGTCATGTTTCAAAACCAAAACGACATAGGTATGGCCTCTGTTTCATGTTTCAAAATCCCAACGACAGAGGTATGCCTTTTTATCATGTTTCAAAATCACAACGACTGAGGTATGACCTTTGTGTTATGTCACTCAACTATAACGACAGAAATGTGGTATTTTTGTCATGTTTCAAAATCACAACGACTGAGGTATGGCCTTTATATCATTTTCAAAATCATAATGACTGAGGTATGACCTCTGTGTCATGTTTCAAAATCACAACGACAGAGATATACCTTTGTTGTCATGTTTCAAAATCACAACGACTGAGGTATGGCCTTTGTTGTCATGTTTCAAAACCATAACGACAGAGGTATGCCTTTGTTGTCATGTTTCAAAATCACAATGACAGAGGTATGGCCTTTTTCTCAGGTTTCAAAATCACAATGACTGAGGTATGACCTTTGTGTCATGTTTCAAAATCACAACGACAGAGATATGACTTTGTATCATGTTTCAAAATCACAACGACTGATGTATGGCGTTTGTACCATATTTCAAAATCACAACGACAGAGGTATGCCTTTGTTGTCATGTTTCAAAATCACAACGACTGATGTATGGCGTTTGTACCATGTTTCAAAATCACAACGACAGAGTTATGCCTTTGTTGTCATGTTTCAAATCACAACGACAGAGGTATGCCTTTGTTGTCATGTTTCAAAATCACAAAGACTGAGGTATGGCCTTTGTTGTCATGTTTCAAAATCACAACGACTGAGGTATGGCCTTTGTTGTCATGTTTCAAAATCACAACGACTGAGGTATGGCCTTTTTCTCATGTTTCAAAATCACAACGACTGAGGTATGACCTTTGTTGTCATGTTTCAAAATCACAACGACAGAGGTATGCCTTTGTTGTCATGTTTCAAAATCACAACGACAGAGGTATGGCCTTTTTCTCAGGTTTCAAAATCACAATGACTGAGGTATGACCTTTGTGTCATGTTTCAAAATCACAACGACTGATGTATGGAGTTTGTACCATATTTCAAAATCACAACGACAGAGGTATGACCTTTGTTGTCATGTTTCAAAATCACAACGACAGAGGTATGCCTTTGTTGTCATGTTTCAAAATCACAACGACAGAGGTATGGCCTTTTTCTCAGGTTTCAAAATCACAATGACTGAGGTATGACCTTTGTGTCATGTTTCAAAATCACAACGACAGAGATATGACTTTGTGTCATGTTTCAAAATCACAACGACTGATGTATGGCGTTTGTACCATATTTCAAAATCACAACGACAGAGGTATGCCTTTGTTGTCATGTTTCAAAATCACAACGACAGAGGTATGGCCTTTGTTGTCATGTTTCAAAATGACAACGACTGAGGTATGGCCTTTGTTGTCATGTTTCAAAATCACAACGACTGAGGTATGGCCTTTGTTGTCATGTTTCAAAATCACAACGACTGAGGTATGGCCTTTGTTGTCATGTTTCAAAATCACAACGACTGAGGTATGGCCTTTGTTGTCATGTTTCAAAATCACAACGACAGAGGTATGCCTTTGTTGTCATGTTTCAAAATCACAATGACAGAGGTATGGCCTTTTTCTCAGGTTTCAAAATCACAATGACAGAGGTATGACCTTTGTGTCATATTTCAAAATCACAACGACAGAGATATGACTTTGTATCATGTTTCAAAATCACAATGACTGATGTATGGCATTTGTACCATATTTCAAAATCACAACGACAGAGGTATACCTATTTGTCATGTTTCAAAATCACAACGACAGAGGTATGCCTTTGTTGTCATTTTTCAAAATCACAACGACAGAGATATGCCTTTGTTGTCATGTTTCAAAATCACAACGACAGAGGTATGCCTTTGTTGTCATGTTTCAAAGTCACAACGACAGAGGTATGCCTTTGTTGTCATGTTCCAAAATCACAACGACTGAGGTATGGCTTTTGTTGTCATGTTTCAAAATCACAATGACTGAGGTATGGCCTTTGTTGTCATGTTTCAAAATCACAACGACTGAGGTATGGCCTTTGTTGTCATGTTTCAAAATCACAACGACTGGCGTATGACATTTGTATTATGTTTCAATATCAACAATCGCTGAGGACAGACTTTAATGTCATGTTTAAAAAAAAAAAAGACGGAGGTATGACATTTGTGATGTGTTTCAATATCACAACGGCTGAGGTAAGACTTAAATATCATGTTTAAAAAATCACACCGACTGCAGTATAACCTTTGTGTCATGTTTTAAAATCACATCGACCGCGGTATTACCTTTGTATAATGGTACAGAATTATTCAACGTTTTTTTTTGTACTAATGTTTTATGTTTTGCCACGAGACATTCCAAGGCGTTTAACAATGTTATTTTCTCTTATGTATGTTTGTTTCGTATTTGCTATATCTATTATATGTTTTGTTTATATTTGTGTTGTTGTGGTGGCTGCAGTCATAGAAGACTACATCTCCCACGGGACATATATTGCCTTATCCTCTGTGTTGTTGTCGTGACCACAGTCTGTAAAGACTACTTTTTCTGCGGGTAATATACTGTTCTCTCTGTGTTGTTGTGGTGGCTATGGTCTAAAAATACTACAACTCCCGTGGGACATATATTATCCTCTTCCCTGTGTTGGTGTGGTGGCTACGATCTGTGAAGACTACTTCTCCCGCGGGACATATATTGTCCTCTCCTCTGTGTTGGGTGGTTGCTATGTTCTGTAAAGACTACATCTCCCGCGGTACATATAGTGCCCTCTCCTCTGTGTTGGGGTGGTGACTATGGTCTGTAAAGACTACATCTCCCGTGGAACAAAAATGTCCTCTCCTAAGTGTTGTTGTGGTGACTAAGGTCTGTAAAGAATACTATATCTCCCGCGAGACATATAATGACTAATCCAATGTGTTGGTGCGGTGGCTACGGCCTGTAAAGACTACATCGCCCGCTGGAAATATATCGTCCTCTCCTCTATATTGGTGTGCTGGCTCATGTCTGTAGACTTCATCTCCCGCGGGACATAAAATGTCCTCTCCTCTGTGTTGTTGTGTTTGCTGCGACCTTTAAATACTCCATCTCCCACAGGCATATATTGCTTTCTCCTCTGTGTTGTTGTCGTGACCACAGTCTGTAAAGACTCCATTTTCTGCGGTACATATACTGTTCTCTCTGTGTTGTTGTGGTGGCTATGGTCTCAAAATACTACAACTCCCGTGGGACATATGTTATCCTCTTCTCTGTGTTGGTGTGGTGGCTACGATCTGTAAAGACTACATCTCCCGCGGGACATATATTGTCCTCTCCTCTGTGTTTGGTGGTTGCTATGGTCTGTAAAGACTACATCTCCCGCGGTACATATAGTGTCCTCTCCTCTATTTTGGGGTGTTGACTATGGTCTGTAAAGACTACATCTCCCATGGAACAAAAATGTCCTCTCCTAAGTGTTGTTGTGGCGACTAAGGTCTGTAAAGAATACTATATCTTCCGCAAGACATATAATGACTAATCCACTGTGTTAGTGCGGTGGCTACGACCTGTAAAAACTACATCGCCCGCTGGACATATATTGTCCTCTCCTCTGTGTTGTTGTGTTGGCTGCGACCTTTAAATACTACATCCCCCGCGGGACATATATTTTCCTCTCCTCTGTGGTGGTGTGGTGGCTACGATCGGTATGACTACATGGCCCGCGGGATATAATATATTGTCCTCTCCGACGTGTTGTTGTGGTGACTGCAGTCTGTAAAAACTACATCTCCCGCAAGACATATATTGTCATCTCCTCTGTTTTGGTGTGGTGGCTACGGTCTGTAAAGACTACATCGCCTGCGGGACTTATATTGTCCTCTCCTCTGTATTGGTGTGCTGGCTCTTGTCTGTAGACTTTATCTCCTCTCCTCTGTGTTGTTGTGGTGGCTGCGACTTGTAAATACTACATCTCCCGCGAGACATATATTTTCCTCCTATCTGTGGTGGTGTGGTGGCTACGGTCTGTAAGACTACATGACCCGCGGGATATAATATATTGTTTTCTCCGACGTGTTGTTGTGGTGACTGCAGTCTGTAAAAACTCGTCTCCCGAAAACATATATTGTCATCTCTGTGTTAGTGTGGTGGCTACGGTCTGTAAAGACTATATCTCCCGCTGGACATATTTTTTTATATTGTACTCTCCTCCTTGTTGGTGTGCTGGCTTTAATCTGTAAAGACTACATCTCCTGCGAGATATATATTGTCCTCTCTATGTTGGTGTAGTGGCTACGGTCTGTAAAGACTACATCTCCTGCGTGACATACATTGTCCTCTCCGTTGTGTTGGCGTGGTGGTTACGGTCCGTAAAGACTACATCTCCCGCGGGACATATATTGTTCTCTCCTCTGTGTTGGTGTGGTGGCTACGGTCTGTAAAGACTACATCTCCCGCGGGGCATATATTTTCCTCTCCTCCGTGTTGGTGTGGTGGCTACGGTCTGTAAAGACTACATCTCCCGCAAGACATATATTGCCCTCTCCTCTGTGTTGGTGTGGTGGCTATGGTCTGTAAAGACTCCATCTCCCCGCAGGACATATATTGTCCTCTCCTTTCTGTTGGTGTGGTGGCTACGGTCTGTAAAGACTGCATCTCCCGCGAGACATATATTGTCCTCTCCTCTGTGTTGGTGTGGTTGCTACGGTCTGTAAAGACTGCATCTCCCGCGAGACATATATTGTCCTCTCCTCTGTGTTGGTGTGGTGGCTCGGTATGTAAAAACTCCATCTCCCTTGAGACATATATTGTCATATCCTCTGTATTGGTGTGGTGGCTACGGTCTGTAAAGACTGCATCTCCCGCGAAACATATATTGTCCTCTCCTCTGTGTTGGTGTGGTGGCTACAGTATGTAAAAACTACATCTCCCGCGAGACATATATTGTCCTATCCTCTGTGTTGGTGTGGTGGCTACGGTCTGTAAAGACTTCATCTCCCGCGGGACATATATTGTCCTCTCCTCTGTGTTGGTGTGGTGGCTACGGTCTGTTAAGACTACATCTCCCCGCAGGACATATATTGTCCTCTCTTTTATATTGGTGTGTTGGCTCAAGTCTGTAGACTTCATCTCCCGCGGGACATAAAATGTCCTCTCATCTGTGTTGTTGTGGTGGCTGTGACCTTTAAAGACTACATCTCCCGCGGGACATATATTTACCTCTCCTCTGTGGTGGTGTGGTGGCTACGGTCTGTAAGACTACATGACCCGCGGGACATATTTTTTTATATTGTTCTCTCCTCCTTGTTGGTGTGCTGGCTTTGGTCTGTAAAACTCCATCTCCCGCGAGACATATATTGTCCTATCCTCTGTGTTGATGTGGTGGCTACGGTCTGTAAAGACTTCATCTCCCGCGAGACATATATTGTCCTCTCCTCTGTGTTGGTGTGGTGGCTAGGATCTGTTAAGACTACATCTCCCGCGGGACATATATTGTCCTCTCCTCTGCGTTAGTGTAATGGCTTTGGTCTGTAATGACTACATCTCCCAGCAGGACATATATTGTCCTCTCCTACGGTTTGTTGTGGTGAGTGCAGTCTGTAAAAACTACATCTCCCGCAAGACATATATTGTCCTCTCCTCTGTGTTGGTGTAGTGGCTATGGTCTGTAAAGACTATATCGCCCGCGGGACATATATTGTCCTCTCCTCGGTGCAAGTGTGGTGGCTATTGTCTGTAAAGATTATATCGCCCGTGGGACATATATTGTCCTATCCTCCGTGTTGGTATGGTGGCTACGGTCTGTAAAGACTACATTTCCCGCGGGATATGTATTTTTTTAAATTGTTTTCTCCTCCCTGTTGGTGTGCTGGATATGGTCTGTAAAAACTGCTTTTCCCGCGAGATATATATTGTCCTCTCCTCTATACTGGTATGCATGCTACTGTCTGTAAAGACTACATCGCCTGCGTCACGTATATTGTCCTCTCCTCTATGTTGTTGTGGTGGCTACGGTCTGTAAAGACTACATCTCCCGCGAGACATATATAGTCCTCTCTTCTTTGTAAGTGTGGTGGCTCTGGTCTGTAAAGACTACATCTCCCGCAGGACATATGACTACGGTCTATAAAGACTACATCTCCCGCAGGACATATGACTACGGTCTATAAAGACTACATCTCCCGCGGGACATATATTGTCCTCTCCTCTGTGTAAGTGTTGTGGCTATGGGTGTAAAGACTACATCTCCCGCGGGACATATATTGTCCTCTCCTCTGTGCTGGTGTGGTGACTACGGTCTGTAAAGACTACATTTCCCGCGGGACATATATTGTCCTCTCATCTGTGTTAGTGAGGTGGCTATGGTCTGTAATGACTTCATCTCCCGCAGGACATATATTGTCCTCTCTTCTGTGTTATTGTGGTGACTGTGGTCTGTAAAGACTACCTCTCACGCGAGATATATATTGTCTTCTCCTTTGTGTTGGTGTGCTGGCTGCTGTCTGTAATGACTACATCGTCCGTGGGACATATATTGCCCTCTCCTCTGTTTTGTTGTGGTGACTACGGTCTGTAAAGACTACATCTCTCGTGGAACATATATTGTACTCTCCTCTTTGATGTTGTGATGGCTACGGTCTGAAAAGACTACATCTTCCTCGGGACATATATTGCACTCTCCTCTGTGTTGGTGTGCATGCTACGGTCTGTAAAATCTTCATCGCCAGCAGGACATATATTGCACTCTCCTCTGTGTTGTTGTGGTGGCTACGGTCTGTTAAAACTTCATCTCCCGCAGGACATATATTGTCCTCTCCTCTGTGTTAGTGTGCTGGCTACGATCTGTAAAGACTATATCGCCTGCGGGAAATATGTTGTCCTCTCCTCTGTGATGGCGTGCTGGCTACGATCTGTAAAGACTATATCGCCTGCGGGAAATATATTGTCCTCTCCTCTGTGTTGGTGTGCTGGCTACGATCTGTAAAGACTATATCGCCTGCGGGAAATATATTGTCCTCTCCTCTGTGTTGGTGTGCTGGCTACGATCTGTAAAGACTATGTCGCCTGCGGGAAATATATTGTCCTCTCCTCTGTGTTGGTGTGCTGGCTACGATCTGTAAAGACTATATCGCTTGCGGGAAATATATTGTCCTCTCCTCTGTGTTGGTGTGCTGACTACGATCTGTAAAGACTATATCGCCTGCGGGAAATATATTGTTCTGTCCTCTGTGTTGGTGAGCTGGCTACGATCTGTAAAGACTATATCGCCTGCGGGAAATATATTGTCCTCTCCTCTGTGTTGGTGTGCTGGCTACGATCTGTAAAGACTATATCGCCTGCGGGAAATATATTGTCCTCTCCTCTGTGTTGGTGTGCTGGCTATGGTCTGTAAAAACTACATCTCTCGTGGGACATGTATTGTCCTCTTTTTTTTATTGGTGTGTTGGGTATTGTCTGTAAAGACTACATACTCCGCAGGACAAATAATGTCCTCTCCTCTGTGTCGGTGTGTTGGCTATAGTCTGTAAAGAATACATCGCCCGCGGGACATATATTGTCCTCTCTTCTATGTTGGTGTAATGGTTACTGTCTATAAAGACTACATCTCCCGCGGGACAATTATTGTCATCTCATCGGCGTTGGTGTGTTAGCTATGGTATGTAAAGGCCACATACTCCACTAGACATTTATTGTCCTCTCCTCTGTGTTGTTGTGCTGGCTGCCGTCTGTAATTTCTACATCTCCCTCGAGACATATATTGTCCTCTCCTCTGTGTTGATGTGTGCTATGGTCTGTAAAGACTGCATTTCCCACGGGACATATATTGTCCTTCTCTCTGTGTTGTTGTGGTGGCTAGGGTATGTAAAGATTACATCTCCCGCGGTACATATATTGTCCTCTCTTCTGTGTTGAGGTGTCTACGGTCTGTAAAGACTAGATCTCCCGCGAGACATATATTGTCCTCTCCTTTTTTTCCATAGATGGAAGCTGTTTGTTTAGCATTATTAATAATGTACCATTGAATATTATATCATTGAAACATGCTCAGTAAATGATAACATTATTTATATTATTGAAACTGTCTGAACACAGCTGTTGCGTGCAGACGATAAATGCAGACGGATAGGTAATCATTCTTTCACAGTCGATATACTCTTGTCATAGCAGCTGATACAATAAGTTATAAAATACTGCGTCATTGCCTTAGAGATTGTATTTTATCAAATCATTATAATGTTGTAAAACTACACTTCGACAGTTTAAACAACAACAACAACAACAACAACAACAACAACAACAGAGAGTCACGAAAGAGGACACACAAAACAACTCGACAGTAACAACAATAAATTATAAAGAGGCATAATATATTTAAACAATTTAGTACACTGTATTTAATTTTTATTCCTGACAAATTACAATGGTATACATTTTCCATGCTCTGTCAGCTTCCAAAGCAGTTATTTTGACAGTACACTTATTTAGCTCAAAATAATGAGACCATCAACTATAACCTTACATCATATAACAACTTAAATGAACTTTTAATAAACGTTACGTTTTATTTTGATGTTTGACATGACAATGAAGCATGGCAATAAAACATGGCAATGGAACATGGCAATAAAACATGGCAATGGAACATGGCAATACAACTTTGCAATGGAACATGGCAATATAACATGGCAATGGAACATGGCAATAACACTTTGTAATAGAACATGGTAATTAAACACTGCAATCAAACTTGGCAATACAACATTGCAAATAAACATGACAATTAAACATGGCAATGAAACATGGCATTAAAAAAATATATAAATCATGATAATAAAACATGGCAATGAATTTTGCAAATGATTGTTACCATAAAACATAGCAATAAAATATGATAATAAAACATTGCAATTAACCTAGGCAATAAAACATAGCGAATGAACATGGCAATAAAACATGACAAACCGAAATGGCAATAAAACATGGCACAGAAACGAGGCAATTAAACATGGCAATAAAACATAGCAATGAAACATGGAAACATGGCAACAAAACTCACCAATAAAATATGGCAATAAAACATGTCAATAAAAAATCATTATTATAAAACAAGGCAATGAACATAACCATTAAACCTGACAATAAAACATGGCAAATGGATATAACAATAACACATGGCAATAAAACATGATTGCAAATGAATATAGCAATAACACATGACAATATAACATGTCAATAAAGCATGATAATAAAAATTGACAATAAAACATGGCAATGAAATATAGCAATGAAACTTGACAATAAAATATCGCAATTAAATATGGTAATGAAACATGAAAATAAATCTTGGTAAATGAAGATGGCAATACAACATGGCAATGACACATGGTAAATTAACATGGCAATAAAACATGTTAAATTTATGAATATGGCAATGAAACTTGGCATTAAAACAAAGCATTGACTCATGACAATGAAACCTCACAATAAAACCTGACAATACAAGTTGGCAATGAAACATCATATTAAACATGGCATTAAAACAAAACAAATTAACAAAACTATAAAACATGGTAATATTACATGGACATTAACATTGCAATTAAAACATGATCATAAGACATGGCAATAAAGCATGGCAATAAAACATTGCAATAAAACATGACATTAAAACATGACAAATGAACATAACAATAAAACAAGAGAGTAAACATGACAATAAAACATGGCAATGATATATAGAAATGAAACAGGACAAAAAACATGTCAATAATATATGGCAATAAAACATGCCAATAAAACATGGTAAATGAATATGGTAATGAAATAATTTCAATAAAACAAGGCAATGAAACTTAATTAACAATGAAATATGGCAATAAAACGTGACAATAAAACTTGACAATAATAAACGGCAAAAATAAATATGGCAATAAAACATGGCAAATGAATATAGTAATAAAACATTGGAGTAAAACATGTTAAATGAATATAGTAATAAAACTTGCCAATAAAACAAGAAAATGAAACATGACAATGAAAAATGACAATAAAACATATAATAACACATGGCCATCACACATGGCAATAAAACGTAGCAATGAAACATGGCAAATGAATATGGCAATGAAACATTGCAATAAAACATGGCAAATTAAAATAGCAATACAACATGTTAAATACATATGGCAACAAAACATTACGATGAAACAAGGTAAATAAAAAGTGACAAATAAAATTGGCAATAAAACACGTTAAATGAATATGGCAATAAAACATGACAATAAAACAAGGCAACGAAACATTGCAATAAATCATGGTAAATAAAAATGGTAATAGAAACAAGTTAAATGAATATGTCAATAAAAAAAGACAATAAAACAAGGCAATGAATCATGGCAATGAAACATGACAATAAAACATGACAATAAAACATGGTCATTAAACACGATAATGTTCAAATCGATTTTACCCATGATCACATGTCCAATCAATACTAACACATGTATGTATTTAAATAAGCATATATTTTTAATGTATATCCTAACAAAATGTCAGTCTCTAGTATTCTAGAAATTATTGAGTTCTTTTTGACAAATCTGGTATCGTAATAGCTAAGTTTTTTGGGGAATATGTCTTTCATACGAATAATATAGAAACTTATGAAATCAAAATATATTTAGCATGTTTTGTCCCAAATTATCTCAATTTTGTAATTTAAAAGAAAAATATATTCCTTTCGAGCATTTGTTAGAGATAAGCCACTATCTGAAAAAGAAACAAAATAAAAAGTAAAATACTGTGAAAATACTGTCCTATTTGCATAAGTAGATATACAATTTTCAAAATTAGTGAAAAATTTTCGTGTGCGTCTCTAAGAGTATGTGTTACTGCAAAAGTTTTATAAGTTACAGCGATAGATGTGTGTGGATTTACTTTTAAATTAATAAAAGTTGTAAGTGGTTTTGACAATATGGAAGTCGTCCCGTTGTTTGACCCATTGTTACAATTACTGGATGTTTTTGTTTGAACAATAAAGCTCATTCAGTGAGATTTGTTTGAGTATTTACCGTCATTTTATGACATCGAGAACTAACAGATGATCTGTTTACTTAACCACTCTTTCCGGGATCCAGAAAGGTTAACCATTACTCGGGCACAATTTTCTCGTTTAAATCAACGATGAAAGACGAATGACAATGAGATGCTACGTATATGAATCATTACGGAGAATGTTGCCGGGCGGAGATTCGAACTCACGACACGGTGTTGATACATGTAGGCGCGCTACCAACTTACTTGATAACCGCTTATGTCGATGTTAGTAGAGCGTGTTGGTTTTTGTTTTAATATGTTCTTAGACCGCAGAGGAGAGTTCTAGGTCTGGTCGGCCCGGTGTCAGTATAATGTGACTGGGTGGAGTATCATACCATGTAGAATACTATTTATCATCGTAATCGCTTGACATCTTAACATTATCATCATTTATATTTTCATTTTCATCTCCTTAAGAAGGAATGATATATATTCCAAAAGCGCTTCGGTTTTTTTAAATAATTTTAAAGAATTCAGTATTGTTTAGGTGTATTCATTAATTTTTAATAATTGATTATTATCTCTCCCATATATGTGTGTGTGTGTGTGTGTGTGTGTGTGTGTGTGTGTGTGTGTGTGTGTTATGACTAGATACTGTACAAAGTATAAGTCAATAAAATGCCTTAACATCTCGTGAACAAACACAAGTAAACATAGTTTGCTATTATATTTTTTATATTTTGTTTTTTTGGCTACGTTCCATGCTTCACATACATACATGTACTCTGTATAGATCTGTAATATAACAATAAAATAAACAAATTCTATAATAATTCTCGATTACTTTATGTGCGTCAAAATGTATACTTTGTGTATATATACATGTACATGTATATTTTTTGCATACATATTATATATAAGAATAAAATGGGGAAAAAAAAATTATCTTGCTTTTTTGGTCAAATAAAAATTACTGACTAGCGTATATTCAAATATAATAGTGTAATTCTGTATATTCCATACGCATATCATGTTTATATAAGAATAGTGTAAATACGCACGTTTGCTTATTCGAAAGTCTTGAATATGGGTTAAATATGAAACACATATATCCATCAGTTTCAATTGATCTGAGTCATATGGTGTATTAAGACATACGTTATATCAACGCTATTAAATGGAATCATTCTGATTTACGCTACATGTACAAAAACTGCTAATGAAAATACAGACTGAAATAAAACATCTACAATATTTTAATTATGGATATGCAGAATGAACCTGGATAACTGCATAGTTTCCGCAGTTTCTATCCAAATGCTCAAATTGTCGTATGACATGCATAGATAACAATAGCTCTGTACTTACCATCACTCATTTGGCACCCTCGAACCACACAGTGGTAAGTATTTAACCACAACAACGAAGATGACAAAATGAACATTCAGACGAGTCCTACCCATCAGTGAACATACAATTCTTGCCCGGAATCATACGGCCATACGCATGCGTAAAGTATATACAAAGTATAGATCGAAGTTATTACACTAGATACGAACATTTTATTGTAGTATATATGAGACAGGGATATTAATTTTAAGCATGCATGCGTGCACGTCAGCATGCAACGCCGTAACCCAGAAAAAAATAATAATGCGAGGGACACTATTCTAATAATTGGAAACGCTTATATGTTTGCGCTTTCTAAACAGCGACTAGTTAATCGCAATTATAGAACATTTCGCTTCACAAATTGACTTCCCCAAATCGTTTACTGACGAAACAGAAAGCCAAATCAATTAAGTTTAGTTTATCTCTAGGGATCTGAAACTGTCTGTTTGTGTAATATAATTGATATATAGGACGTAGTATGATCACCATGCCTTTATATTCGTCACAGAATTGACAGAATTGCGTTAACAACTTCCGCCTCCATTTACACGTCTCTAGATGGGTAAAGAAGCATAGTAATTGTGAATAAAGTCCGCAGCTCGTTCAAAATTTGCGCGTAATAACGGTTTAATTATAATACTATTGCAAGGTTGAGATAATAATATAAACAGCGTAATAGACACAACAATGTGTATGTTTCAACATTAAAAAACAAGAAATCATGATTTTTCATCGGAATCGGGGATCATTTTTACAATTAAGGCTATTGTATACAACTAAGACAAAAAGTTATTGTATACAACTAAGGCATATGTATAGAACTAAGAATGTTGTATACAACTAAGGCATAT
The DNA here is from genome assembly GCA_029582155.1 of Panopea generosa. Classification (NCBI taxonomy): domain Eukaryota; kingdom Metazoa; phylum Mollusca; class Bivalvia; order Adapedonta; family Hiatellidae; genus Panopea; species Panopea generosa. The sequence goes on from CM055902.1 coordinate 60,373,551, forward strand.
GTATAGAACTAAGAATGTTATATACAACTAAGGCATATGTATAGAACCAAGAATGTTGTATACAACTAAGGCTTATGTATAGAACTAAGAATGTTGTATACAACTAAGGCTTATGTATAGAACTAAGAATGTTGTATACAACTAAAGGTTATGTATAGAACTAAGAATGTTGTATACAACTAAAGCTTATGTATAGAACTAAGAATGTTGTATACAACTAAGGCTTATGTATAGTACTAAGAATGTTGTATACAACTAAAGCTTATGTATAGAACTAAAAATGTTGTATACAACTAAAGCTTATGTATAGAACTAAGAATGTTGTATACAACTAAAGCTTATGTATAGAACTAAGAATGTTGTATACAACTAAGGCTTATGTATAGTACTAAGAATGTTGTATACAATTAAGGCTTATGTATAGAGCTAAGAATGTTGTATACAACTTAGGCTGATGTATATAACTAAGAATGTTGTATACAATTAAATCTCTTTCGTACAACTAAATATCTTGTTTGCAACTACTTAAAAGGTTATTGTATACAACTAAGGCTATAGTATACATCTAAATGTTAACCTGTATCTAAGGCTATTGTACACAACAAAGCCTTTAGTAATCATGTAAGGCACTTGTATATAACTAAGGCTCTTACACACAACTAAGGTTCTTGCACATAACTAAGGTTCTTGCACATAACTAAGGCTCTTACATACAACTTAGGCGCTTACACACAACTAAGGCTCTTACATACAACTTAGGCTCTTACATACATAATTTTGTTTTACAAGATTAAATGATTAAAGATCCAATGAAGAAAGATAACTCTTATAGGATATCAATTCCGGTACATAATGCTACCTTAATTATAATTATTTCCCTTGCATCATAATTTAAAAACTTTTTTGCAAAGATTTTTATCACTTCTTTACAACATTAAATATCCATTTTTCCGATGACTTGTACATACACCATATTAAACTTTTATTTTACAGGAGGCACACTCCCAACTTTGCTAGGGATAGTCCGGGGACATGCTGTCACGAAAAGATATTTAGCTCGTGGCATGCAATTCCTGCGTTTTTTCATATTTCAGAGACATTTTAAGCCGTTTAAATCCTATAACACAAACTACATTTTATACAATTACCCATTTTTACACTATTATCTTGAATACACTTTGGTGGCTTTTTAGACTCCACATAACAGTACATATCAGCCCTTAGTTATACACTGTAAGACAAGTATTTGCTGGGTATTATCATACATTCTTACTGAAAATAGTCTATGTGAAGGATATGTCATATTTTGCAAGAGTAATACATATTTTGGGGAACAACTTATTCTTTTTACAAATACACATGTGAACCTCCACAAATTCTACAGTAGGCAGGTGCCTCAGTTTGCCTCAGTGCGGCTACGGCCCTCAAAAGCAATATGTTTATAATTTTATTTACGTTTAGTCTTAATTCATATTAAGCAAGTTTTTTGGTGTCCGAGATGAGCGATAGGGAATTGCACAGTTGTAAAATACCATTCGCTTATTTATTAGAATATTTGCGTCATTTCATTTATTACATCGTGTTATCGTTATATACAGGATAAATTATATAATACTGTTTCTATATTTATTAAATACTGAATCAATATTCCGAATACAGGATTTTCCTTTAAATCGCAAAAAAACGTCGCCATTTATGTAAATAGGACATAGGTGGGTATCATTATATTTACATTCAATATTTGTTGTTGTTGTTGTTGTTGTTGTTGTATGGTGTTTAGCGTCGCTTTCAACAATTTTCAGTCATATCGCGACGGTGTCTACTTGAGACAGTATTCTAAGCGCTTTCACACTGGAGTATTCATGCCGCAGACACATGGTATGATACCTCACCCAGTCACATTATACTGACACCGGGCCGACAAGACCTAGAACTCTCCTGTTAATGCTGAGCGTCAAGCGAGGAAGCTTTTAGTACCGTTTTTAAAGTCTTTGGTAAGACCCATCCAGGGATTGAACCCACGACCTTCCTGCATGCGAAGGCGGACGCTTCAATATTTTGTATTATTCTTACTTTAAATGACTCAATTGAGAGGAGTGACACTTGTCTTATTCACCTGACCACGTACAATTTCGGAAATATCTTCTCTTTTTTTTTACGTTGTTGCGGTGGAGTAGTCGGTAGAAACGTCGGCATTAATGTACTAGGCGCTGACCAGCAGGAGCCGTGGGTTCGAGTCTCCTTAGAGATATATTTATAGTTTTGAACTTTATTCAAATGTGTGAGTGCTAATAATGTCATGGGTTTATGTAATATGCCAATGAAATGTGTTGCCGTTGATGTTGGCGTTGAAATAAATTCATCATAATAATCGAATTGTATAATTATTATGTTAATTGTTTAATCACTTCCTGTTCAGGAGAAAATAAATTCTGGGTTTTTTTTAAGTTTTTATTGATTGATACTTACGCCGTAATGTTTTATTTAATTTACAAACTGTTTGTTAGGCGCATATGTATTGCTGTTAAGTTCAGCGCTAATAAATAAGTGTTTCCCTATAGATAAACCTGATACGCATTCAGAAATTCTCCAGTATATTAAATCATCGTTATTTGCAGTCCTGTCACTTCATTTGTCCAAAGTGGAGAAAATACTTATTATAATATTGAAGTCAATTCCCAGTACAGGTGCTTAATTACACACCTATCTAAATTAAATATATTTATTAATTATACACTAATTTGTTTTGTTTTTTGATATAGTTTGAATATGAGGCTGGAAAATTTAATTTTAATATTTTCACTTTGGTAAAAATTCAACCATATCAAAACATATTTTTTAAATTGGAAAAGGACACCTCTTCAATTACCATTTCTTTTAAAATATCAGCAACCAATATGGATACTGTAAATATTGTTTTAGTAAAACGTCCATATATTTAATTATATTGGCAGTGTTAAAATATAACAACACGTTTACCGGCATTTAACTGATTGATTTTGTATATTTTGACTACATTTAAAAGTTATTTATTCAAGTGTAGTTATATTTAACACTGCCGGGCGACTTCAGAAGGGTAGAATGGCTATCCAGTGATATTCTGGAATCAACGCAAAACGACTAACTTTTCAGCCAATGTTTTAATATTTTGTCTTCGACCTCGTTCCCAAATGAAAGTGTTGGGCCCTATATGACAACCAACCTTAGATCCGCTTATGGTTAATAAAAGTATTGTAAAGACAGACAACTGCTTGTTTTACGTCAATTGCGATTGTATTATTCCTAAAAATATGTTAAAACATTTTTATTAAATATATTTTGAACTATGTTTTATTCGTAATACTAAGAGCATAAATCAAATAGTTAATAATCTGCCAAACCTGTTCATAATATATATGTCATGGAGAAGAACTTTATAATGTTTTATTTTCCGTTCTAATCCATATTTATACCTAGACTTATGTGTGTATATGTACATTTGAATGAATACACATATTTAAACCAATTGCAATTAATGTTTCTTATCAAGATTTATAGTATTTTACACATTTATTAAGACCTAAGTTAAGCCAAAGTGTGTTTATTACTTAGGGATGCAGATACCAGTTATAAATCTGCAAATTCCGTTTAGTTTAAGTATGATTGTCTACATCCTGTTATTGCCTCCATCTTGGTCTTGTTTATTTGGATGACAGGTGTAAATATTTTATCAGTTAATTGTCAGGGCCTTGGTTCAGCAGAGAAACGCTTTGATGTTTTTAATTACATAATATAAAGAAAAATGTCATATATTTTGTCTACAATATGTTCATGCTACATTGGGTATATACAGAATAATCCGTACAGAATGGGGACATAACTGTATATTTAGCTCTGGAAAGTCCAATGCCAAAGGGGTTGCGATTCTTTTCAGTAAAGATTTAGACTATACATTGCATAACCACATATCGGACCATGAAGGGAATTTTATAAAAGTAGATTTAACGGTAGGAAATAAGAGATTAACACTTATATCACTTATATGGGCCAAACACTGACTCCCCTTTATTTTTTGATAATGTTGTAACTATAGCAAAAACTATGAATAATAATGACATGATCTGAGTGTGGTGATTTTAATTGAGTACAAAACACAAAACTTGACTGCTATAGTTACAAACATATCATATAATTAATAAAAATGCCCGTGAACAGCTATTAGAAATAAAATCAACACATAATCTTATTGGCCCATTTAGAGAATACCATCCTTACCTTAAAAAGATACACGTGGCGAAAAGAAAACATCAAAACAAGCAATACTTCGATTTCGTCTTTTATCAGAAAGTGTTCTTTCCTCTATAACGAATTGTAACATAGAGGCCAGTTATAGCTCTGATCATTCTATCATTGTTTTAAATTGTAATTTTACAGAATTCATAAAAGGAAAACCTCTTTGGAAACACAATATTTCTCTACTTAAAGATATTGAATATTGAGATATAATGAACAAAATAATGAAGAAATTAAAACACAATATGTTGTACCAATCTATAGTATCTGCGATATAAACAATGTGCCTAATGACAAAATACAATTTACTATTAATCATCAACTTTTCTTGGAAACCTAATAAATTGAATTGAGAGGGAAGTCTATTTCATATTCTTGCTACAAAAAAAGTGAATGATGAACAAGAAAAACAAATAATTACAAAAATTAAACAAATAGAACAACAACTCACGCCAGACCTAGTACCATCTCTTGAAGAACTAAAATAAGAAGTGTCCACACTCCGTAAACAAAAAATAAAAGACCATATATTTAGATCAAGGTCACAGTTTATAGAAGATGGAGAAAAAAAACTATTGTTTTTGTAGCCTAGTGTCACACACCTTTACAAGTTAAATTATCACCCAAATAGAAAAAAAAACAATTGGCAATATAATAACTGATAAAAAAGAAATATTAATGGAAACCAAAGCTTTTTATGAAAATGTAATTCTCTAGTAGAGATTCATGAACTAGATAATAAAAACTAAGAAAATGAACTTTTTAATATAAATGTACTAAACTTAACAGCTGAAGAGTCTAATTCACTAGACGGAATTCTTACATTCGATCAAACATCTCTCGCTGCAGGGAATAAAATAACCGTTCACTTGGCTCCGATGATTTGGACCAGATTTTTTTAAGATATTCTGGAAACACATTGGTCACTTTGTTGTTAGAGCAATAAATTATGGCTACTGTAACTGCAAACTCTCAGTTACCCAGAGATACCTAAGGATAACAAACCCAGGCATTTTTTAAAAAAAAATATAGACCAATACCTACTTTAAACTGTGTATGTAAAATTGCTTTAGGTGTCATAGCAAATAGATTTATGGGTGAAAACACACGAATGATATTTGATGTTATGCAGTTTGCGGAGAAAAACAATTTACCTGGTCTTATACTACTTGATGACTTCGAAAAAGCATTTGATTCGTTGTCTTTGACACTTATATATAAAACGTTAAAATTCTTCAATTTTGGTCCCTCAATTATATCGTGGGTGCAAGTATTGTACAATGAGGCTAAACTATCTGTAAACCAGAGGTGGTAACTTATCAAGTTTTTTAACAAAGGGAGAGGCTGCCGTCAAGGTGATCCATTATCCCCATACATTTTTATTACTATGTGCCGAAATTTTAGCAATAAAGCTAAGAAGCAATAAATAATAAAGGGTATTTCCATCAAAATGATGAAATATAATTATCTCAGTTTGCAGACGATACATCAGTTATATTAGATGGTACCGAGACGTCCCTTAATGAAGCGCTTAATGTTTTATGTTATTTCGCCGAAAATATCAGGACTGAGGACTAATTTTGATAAAACGCAGGTTGTCTGGATTGGAGCAAAAATACAGTACATATTCAATTAAAACAAGATGAAAACTATCTTGGGATAGTAACCAATTTAAACTATTAAGGTATAAACTTTAACGTAGATCTTGACAGAATCAGAGATATTAACTACTCTGATAAATATTAAAGACCAAAATCTTAATTAGCTATGGAAACTTCGATACTTGACACCAATCACTGTCATCAAAACCTTATTATTACCAGCTTTAAATCATGTAATAATTTCTCTCCCAAACCCAAGTGATTCTTGTATAAAAATATAAGTGACATATTCTATGAATTTCTACGGGTGGGGCTAGCTAAAATTAAGAGTAGTGTTGTCATCAAACAGTATGATGAAGGGGGGTTAAAAATGATTAATCTTAAAACTTTTATCATTGGATTAAAGGGCAACATTGATAAGAATCCTTGATAAACAAGATAAATAATATTTTCTAATTGATGTTCTGAAATCATACATAGCTATAATCGAGCATGGACACAGGAAATGTATATATTAACGACTTGATCGATGAGACAAACTCTTTTTTATTCCTTCAGACAGTTTACTAAACTTTACAAAATTAATGTGAATTTTATACAATATAATTGAATCATTGTATCTGTAAAATCATTTGCAAACAAATACAGTTTTAAATATTTTACAAGGAAAGAATCATTACCTATTATTCCAAGAAATATTCAACCTTACCTCAAAAACAAAAAAGGATTCCAGCACTTATATCATATTTTAAATAGTAATTCAAGTAAACCAACTTTTTTTCTATAGAAGACGAGATATGGAAGGAAATATATAATGCCCCATATAATTATGCACAGAGCACGACATAACAGTGGTTTCAAATACGAATCAATCATAGACTTCTTCCAACACAATCATTTCTGCACAAACTAAAACTATAGTAGATTCTCCTCTTTGTAAATATTGCCAACAATAGTAAGCATAAATCCACATGTTATGGTCATGAACACTGAAACACAAACACTGTTCAAGAAACTAAAACACTAGTTGTTAACAGGCAGCATTATTATGCCACTAATAGAAGAAACAATTATATTTAATATTGGAAATAATTTATATCATGCAAAGCTGAATATTATTTTAGAAATTAAATCTATATCTTAGTGCTAAACGTATACACAACCAACTAAGGGTTGAAGCTCTTCAAAACAGAATTAAATAGTCTTTTAAATGTTTTGAATACATTGCACCGGGAAATAACAAATTTGAAGCATTTCAACAAAATATGGAAGGAATTTAAAAATATAATTAAATAATTATTTCGAACAATCGGACTACCTGCAATCCTGAGCCATCCACACCCGCTTAACCAAGGTTCACAAAAATATAAGAAATAAAAATATCATCTAATTGAATAACAGTTTTGAGGTTGAAAATAGGAATGGAGCGATCAAGTTCTTTCTTTTTTCAATATTTTATAAAAAGTATTAATTAAAGCCTTAATATTTATAATGATCTATTCCCCAAGAAGAATGATGAAGTATATAAGTATAATGAACGAGAGAACGAGAGTACAGAATGAGAGCAATTGTTTTATTTATCTTTACTTACATTGTAAAGTGTGCGGTGGGATGGCCCACACCGACCAAAACACACTTATTTACTGGGTTAATAAAATGGGTTACCAATGGGTAACTGAAAAAAATATTAAACAGAACAACAAAATGTCGATATGCGTGTTTGTTTACGCAAGAAATATAAAAATTAAGTCGGGCGCCAGGAGTTTTATCGAAAAAATAATAGAGTCTTTAAAAAAATTGACGTTGTACCAATGAAAATGCTTTAAAAATATATGAAAGTGAGATTGGAATTATCATGGTATAATGCAAATTGTTCTTTACTGTATTGTTGAACTATCAAGCTGGCGGAATGTAATCACAATTATAAAACAAAGGAAGTATGATTAAGCGACTGATCGTAAAACACCAACTATTATAAGCTAGAACCGAACCACTTTATATTCCATGATAAGGAACACACTGATACATAATGACATGGCACACACGAGACACGGTTCACTTTATGTCCATATCAAAATTACTTTGATTTTGTGAAACGTCACAATAGATAATGAGTTTGAACTTAATAAGCTTGAATAAATGGAAACCTGACCGTGATATCTAAGGTTTAAATAACAATTTCAAAGAAAATGCATCGAGCTAATTCAGTTATGAAATAAATTGTCTGACATATAAACTTTTATCTATACTGAATCATTTTAGAAGATAAAGTTATTGTGAAAATCCCAGACAAATTTGGATATTATTTTTGTTCCAGTTTGATAGAGGTTTGATAAGGCTGACGTTATTCTTCTGCTATAATTGATATACGATTTACGAAGACTTTAACATATATCATTGGTGATTATGTGGGTGTTGGTGGGTGTTTATGTTGGTGTCGGTGGTTGTTGGTGTAGGCGTATGTGTTGGTGTTGGTGTTTTATTTAATTTAATAACCTACTTGACCTGGATGAAATGTCTTTGTATTTCTTAAAATAGACACACTGGTCTTTATTTATCTTAAGTGACATCAGCTATAATTTCCGGATTGTACACTGATCGTTTGACTTTATTCTAAATCAATATATAGTGAAAGGATGAGGGAATGCTTGTTGGTATTTAGAATCACTTCAACAAACCATTAAAAGAAATATTTACAATTTCAAAATAAGCAATTACGGTATTTCATATTGACAAACAAATTAATGAAATACCTAAGCATATACGACATGTGTTCGACATTTATTGTGTATTTATTAGTCGTGCAGAATTCACGAAAAATGAATTGAAACAATATATATATATATATATATAGGCATGGGTAGCTAGCAGTCGTTGACCACTGTTATAAATATGGATGGAAAACGAGGAGCAACTAATGTGGAAATTCGGACTTGTATCAAAGTTCGTACTGAACTCAGTTGTTCTCTAAAATATATTTTTGATGAAATCACACGAGTTTATGGGATAAATCGTAAATCTGATTTTGGTGTAGAGTCTGTTAAAAATGCACAAAAATTTGGTCAGCCAAAGACAGCAACATGTAAGAAAATTGTGTCTAAAATTAAAGAAATTGTTTGAAATGACACGCGATATAATGTGCGGGATGTAGCACGCGTTTTATGCGTTTTACTATCATCGGTTCTATTCGTTACCGTTATGAAATCCATGTTATAGCCTAGAAACATTTTTCTATCTGCATTTATACCGGGGTTAGTTACTTCTATCCCACCCTAGAGCTAAGATAAAATTCTCGCGCTATGACGTTAAGACTCATATATGACGTAATGTATTGAATATATGACGTACATCGTTTAATTTAACGTCTTAAAAGCGAATGTTGTAATAAATATCATGAAAACATAAGTTGCAATATTCAATATGTTTGGTATGCAAGAAAAAGAATCATTCATAGCCTTTTCAATCCGGTTAGAAAATTCAGATGGGGTTTATGTTGGTTGTTGATGGTTGGTGTTTGGTGGTTGGTGTTGGCGGTTGGTGATTGGTGATGGTGGTTGTTGTCGGGTTGTTGTTGTTGTTGTTGGTTATTGCTGTTGGTGGTTGGTGCTTGGTTGTTGGTGATTTGTGTTGGTGGTTGGTGTTTGTTGTTGGTGTTGGTGGTTGGTGGTTGGTGATTGGTTGTTGGTGTAGGTAGTTGTGGTTGTTGTTGGTGTTAGTGGTTGGTGCTGGATATTGGTGTTGGTGGTTGCTGTTAGTGTTGGCGGTTGCTGGTTGTTGGCTGGTGTTAGGTGTTTATGGTTGGTGGTGGTTAGTGTTGCTGCTGCAAGCTATACACAATTATGAAGAATTTGCACCAAAACGTTACCACAGGTTGGACGCCACGCTGTGGCGAATATTAAATTCCTCTGTGTATTAAAAATAAAAAAAATACACCTCTAAAAATATTTTGCTTCATAAGCTTCAACCAGCAGTATGTGATAATACATACTGCAAGAAACAAAATTGATCTGATAAAAAGGATAATTATTATATTAATTTTGATCATATTGGTACTGTTAAAACCTATACCAATTTAAGATTTACTTCAAACTGTTAAACTGTATATGTCTCATCTGAATTAAAACTATATATATCATGTTTTAACTATAACTAATGAGCATTACCGATTAATATATAAGGACAGTATGGTCAACGTTCAACGACTCACACTTCAGCAAACGTTTTGAAGTTTTTAGTTTCGACCTCGATCTGAATGAAAGTATTGGACCCCTTCAGGACCACACTCTTTGATCAGCTCATGTTTAAGTTATTGCAAAGGCAGACGATTGTTTGTTTTAAATTTTACTTTTCTCATAGTTAATATAATAAATTACCAAACATATAAAAAAAAATCCAGATATTATAAAAGTTATGATCAATTGAACTGTATTTATCTAAAATATCAAACTAATATTGATGAAATCGTATAATGTAATTTGCTTTTTATTGTACTGTTTTAAAAATCTAGCTTGCATAATGTACTCACATTTCTAACAAAACAAAACAAAGGAATTTAAGCATGATAAAGCGATTGAGATAAAACACCAGCTATTATAAGCGAGAACCGAACCACTTTACGTCCGCCTCGCATGCAGAAGGTCGTGGGTTTAATCCCCGGCCGGGTCATACCAAAGACTTTAAAAATGGTACTAGAAGCTTCCTCGCTTGACGCTCAGCATTTAGAGGAGAGTTCTAGGTCTTGTCGGCTCGGTGTCAGTATAATGTGACTGGGTGAATATCATACCATGTGTCTGCGGCATGATACTCCAGTGTGACAGCGCTTAGAATACTGTCTCAAGTAGACACCGTCGCGATATGACTGAAAAATTGTTGAAAGCGACGCTAAACACCATACAAAAGCAACAACAACGAACCACTTTATATTACACGATAAGGTACACACTTATACATAATGGCATGGCACATGAGACACGGTTTCTTTATGTCCATACCAGATTGACTTTGATTTTGTGAAACGTCACAGCAGATAATGTGTTAGAACTTAATAAGCTTGAATAAATGGAAACGAATCGAGATATCCAAGGTTGAAATAACAATTTCTAAGAGAATTGATCGAGTTCATTCTGTTATGAAATAAATTGTCTGACATATAAACTTTTATTTTTACTAAATCATTTTAGAAGATAAAGTTAATTGTGAAATCCCAGACAAATTTGAAAAATTTTAATGGCCCAGTTTGATGAATGTTTGATAAGGTTGTTTTTAATAAGCTGTTGTTGTATGCAATAAGTAATGTTTTTTTTTTACTTGAGAACCAACGAGCTATCATGCGAAAGAGTGCGAAGAGTTGACAATATGATATAAAGATAGCTCCGAACTTTGTTCAAATATGTGACTGCTAATAATGTTATTGGAAAATGTAACATGCAAATGCTGGTGTTCGGTGTTAGTGTTGAAATAAGATTTTCAAAATAATCGAATAATATAAGTATTGTGTTCATTTTCAACCACTTCATGTTCAAGAGAAATATATCTGTTTTTTTTTAAACTGTTTTTATTGATTTATACCCCCTACTGTCTTATTTAATGTACAAACTGTTTATAAGGACGCTGGTGTATTGCTTGTAAATTCAGCGATAACAAATAAGTGTTTCCGTACAGAGGGAAATTCTCCTGTATATCAAATCATCGTTATTTGCAGTCCTGTCATATCATTTGTCCAAAGTGGTGCGAAAATACATTTTATACAACTGAAATTAGGGTCCTACACATCCTATCCAAACTGTATAAAATGATACTTTTATCTAAATAAAAATACTTTTATTTAATATACACTTATATATGTAACCAACATTTTGTTAAGTTTTTCACTTTTAGTTGTTTATGATTCTTTTAATAATTTATTATTACAATGTACATGTAAGTATACACGATTAATAATCATGTGTGCGGTTGTATGTGCATAGATGTAGGTCTCACATCCCTATGGTCTGCCTTGAATACTCCGGAGCTACAGATGTAGGAGGTGAAAATAAATCTTTACATCTTTTTTTTCTTCTTTTTCATGGGCAGTGTACTACAGTGATTTATTTTTTCTACGATGTGTTAGATGGTCAGTATTTTAGACATTACTAATGACAAGTGGATACTCAGTTGTGTATCACTGATACCACATTTTAGGCAATTCTGTCTCATTTTATAATTGATGGTTTGAACCGCATCATGGGTAAATAGTTGACATATAATAATTACTCTGGAAAATTGATAGGTATCACAAAACCATTGAATTTCAATTAAAACCTCGTAATGGTATCGTTTTTTTTTTATATAATTGCAAGGTCTTGAACCAGTAAAAAATTTAAGCCGAGACACATACTGCACATTTTGTTTTTACACTGTGTATTTGGCATAAATATTACAAAGACGCCCAATGGGAAATGCAATAGCAGTGTGAGACGAGTAGATAATAAAGGCGGGGATATTTTTATTCATGCTGTCTCATCTTACTGATTTGACGACTAGGTAAGAAATAGGACGAGTTCACCTGTTAACAAGGTTTAAGATATCCAGTTGATGTTTTTGTTACTGACTGTCCCAAGGTAGTGCCACATCTTTGTTTGTTATAAATGTATAAATGTGGAATGGTAGATTTTATTCTAATATTTTCACCGTTTGGAAAAATATAAACTCCGTATCAAATCATATTTTTAAAAAAATATTTTTTAACCTCTGCATTTACTATTGCTTTTTAAATGTTAACAATCAATCCGGGATACTGCAGACGGCATTAAAAATATTGTTTTTGTAAAAAGTTTAGTTAATATATTTAATCCTATTGGCACTGTGAAAAGTTGTAAGAACACTTATACTGATCTTTAACTGTTTGCTTTTTTCTATTTTGACTGGACCGCAGCGTGGTCTAGTGATAGAGTGTCCGCCTCGAATGCGAAAGGTCGTGGGTTCGATCCCCGACCGGGTCATACGAAATACTTTAAAATGGTACTAGAAGCTTCCTCGCTTGACGCTCAGCATTTAGGGGACAGTTCTAAGTCTGGTAGACCGGGTGTAAGTATAATGTGACTGGGTGGGGTATCACACCATGCGTCTGCGGCATAATACTCTAGTAAGGCAGTGCTTAGGATACTGTCTTAAGAAGACACTGTCACGATATGACTGAAAAATTGTTGAAAGCTACGCTTAAACACCATACAACATCTATTTTGACTATTTTCTTTAAAAATTAATGATTCATGTGTGTAATTATATTGAACACTGCCGAGCGATCCAGAAGGGGAGAATGGTGCCCAGTGATGTTCTCGTATCAACGCTAAATGAAAAACTCTATATCCATTGTTTTGAAGTTTCTTATCTTCGTCCCAAATATAAGTGTTGGACCCTATCATACTATAAGTCTGTGATCTGATCATTTTAATAACATCCCTGTAAAGCCAGACAAGTGTTTGTTTTCAATTAATTACGTTCAACCTTCCTCATAGTATAGATAATTTCATAAATAATTATCAAATATCAAAAATGAAACTCCAGATATTGCATTAACTATAATTGCACTTTGCTTATCTAAAATAAAGAATAACACCATACGATATATATACTAATATAATGAAAATTGCTCTTTACTGTATTGTTCTTACTGCCAAGCTTACGTAATGTAATCACATTTACAAAAAAATATATTTAAGTATGATTAAGCGATTGAGAGTTAACACCAACTATTATAACTCAGACCGAGCCACTTTTTATTACATAATAAGGAACACATTGATACATAATGACATGGCACACACGAGACATGGTTCGCTTTATGTCCATATCAAAATGACTTTGAATTTGTGAAACATCACAACAGATACTGTGTTAGAACTTAATAAGCTTGAATAAATGGAAACCCGGACGTGATATCAAAGGTTTAAATTACACTTTCAAAGAAAATTTATCGAATTAATTAAGTTATGAAATAAATGGTCTGACATATGAACTTTTATCTATACAAAATCATTTTAGAAGATATTGTTATTGTGAAAATCCCACGTTCATCGTTGCACTTTTATTCCAAAACAATATAATGTTATATACTTAAAAGATAAATAAACGCCCTCTGAATTTGATGTTTACGACTTTAACATATGTTTTTAATGTATTTCATTAATGATTGTGTTAAAATAAAATACATTAACATACATATTCTAAAACTGTAAATATCATTAAAGATAGTTTGATAATGTGGCTCACAAATTCACCCGGCGTTTTGCTATCTTTTCGGAATACACCGAACCAAATTTCTAATTGGTCTCCCACATCTTGTTAGCATTTCTCAAAATGGCAATAGCAAACATAACAACCAGGAGAACATCATGTACAAATATGAATTGTTGTTATTGTAGGAGCCATCCGTAGCAATAACATATTAAATGAAAACACTGTATCACTGTCAAGAGTACCACCCTTAGTTCGAAAAGTCACACTTGTTTAAATTGACTTTAATAGGATAAATATTGAATTATGCTTTCAATCTATTGCAATATCTTATAACGCAACTAGGAAACACATGAAACAATTAAACATTGTGTCCCCACGACTCATTAGATATTATATTATCCAATAATTAGATATGTTTTGGTATTAGTTTTCAAAAGCTCATCTTAAAAACGAGTGTCTGTCCAAAATGCGTTTTCAATGAAATTTGAAAGGTAATTTTATTTTTTCTTACTTTTGGTTTTGCGGTTACAAACTCTTATCTTATACAAATTCTTGGTTTTGTGTATGATTCTCTTAAAACGTTCATTACGCCTTTCTCATTAAATGCAGCTTTCAAATTATAACATGTTTATATTTGTCATGATTTCCAGGAAAAATATTATAGAAAATTCAGGCGACCAATTAGAAAATTGGTTAAGTGTATATATTCCATCCGTATGTGCTTCTTATGGCAATATATGTGTATGATTGTATAAAACTAGTTTTCTTTTCATTTTACGCAATTATATAGATTGATGTATAAACCTCATGCTGTGAAATAAAGGGGTTGTTTTTTAATTCAATTATAGTCAGATACAGCAAACAGAATTTAATATGATCTGACTCTCACCTCCTACAAATATGTTATAAATTTAAGTTGCACACGTTTTTAAGCAAATACATGCATATCGTTGACCGAAGTTATCTCCGATTCCATCGTCTGTATTTCCCAAAAACATTTTTTATAAAGTCTCCGTTCCTTAAACAAGCCAGCTTACTATATCTAAAACATCATATCACTAGTTTCTCCCCTACTCTTTTTTAATTCGATCTTCATTTCATTTATTTAGATGAAATAGAAGGTCCCCTGTCTTAATGTAGCGCTAAGTACACTGTTAATGTTATGCTTCTTTGGAAAAGAACTCTATAAGAAGTATATGCATTCGGTTGTATTCTTTATATTGAGGATAGCGTACACATAGAACTGTAAATATTGGATATTAAAATATGTTTATCCAAATATGGATTAGATCTGCTGCGTACGTCTAGCAGCATTAATTTGTGCACTTCACACCGTAAAACCTCGTAATTATGTTCATCATTGTTTTCTGCCTGAATTTCACAGATACTAATATTTGGTTAACTCAATTGATGTAATTATTTCTGTCCTTTTGGGTAATGGCGCTTATTATATGCTCACAATGGAAAAGTGCTCAAGGTCGGTGGTAGGGCGGGGAATGAGAAGTGTTGCATTATCTCTCACTAACATTTTCAGGTAAAGAACGAATATTCTATATCGTTTCTTTGTAACTTTCAAACCTGAAATTGATTGAAGAAAAGTTGTTAGCTTTGTAAGGTCTCACTACACAAGTTGAATTGTGTTCGTTGTTCGATATAAAAAAGGTCTCACTACACAGTTAAATTTTGTTCTTTGTTCTATATAAAAAAAGGATCTAGGATTTTCAAGGTAAAATAAAATTTCCACATATATTTTTAGCAGGAATGCATCCCCACATAAAAGTGCACAATAACTGGTAGGTTGACAAGCTTGTAATTTTTAAAAAGGGTGCAGTGACCCCTTAAGATTTTTTAAAGAAAGAAGTCCTCAATTGCTCATAAATGCATGCATATGTTGAAATCCAATAAAAGTCACCTTTTTAACACCAGTAATGTCTTATTGCAGTATATGCTATGCCAGCCTTTGCTCTACTCATCTGCAGCAAGACATCACAAGCACTTTCAAAACCAAACTACAGAGCAATTTTTAAGTATGAGAATTTTGTTACCGTGGGGGGAAAGGGGTATCAACTGTGTAGTGAGACTTGTAGGTTGTCACCAAAATGTAATGTTAAAACAAATGTATTGTTAATCATTCTATCTAACTTAATACGTAATAAAATGATAGTTTTTTAATCGATGCCATCCAAATGTGTTAAACATATTGTATTTAGCATCTCTCTGGTCTCTTTCTTGCTTCCTGCTTCATTTTGTTTCAGCACAAAGTGTCAATGTATTCGTATTTTAAAAAGGTTCATGTGAGTAGAGATGAGATTATAAGCCATAATAAAATAGTATAGTTTATGAAAATCTTTCGTTTCTCAATATATATTATCATATTTGAATAATATATAGTAAACCATTTTACCATTATGAAAATATTGTCATAGTCTACATATATTTAGCCTACATTTTTGTAACTTCTGTATTTCTTCATTCATTTCCACCGATAACATAATTCCGGTTGTGTACATATTAGTAACTTTGTTAAGGGTATTGTTAACATGAGTTGAAATGTGCACAGTTTACACGCATAAGCGCTTTTGTTTGCAATATCTTAAAAATATGCATAGAACATTTTAGCTGAACGTGAAAAGTGGACATATAACAGTAACGAAGTGGAAGTTGTAGACAACTTCAATTATTAAGGATTTACATTTGGAAGTGGAGAAGTCCTTTGTTAAAAGAACAACAGCTCTACCAGGGAAAGCCGATAAAGCTATGAGTTCACTCATGTCAATGACTCGAACTACTGAAGCGAATTGTGGGAATTTTCATCTGCCGAAAATATTGAAATGGAACACAGGAAATGTATCAAGTTAATTTTAAATTTAAAAACTAATACAAATAATTTGGCCATTTACGGTAAAACAGGTAGATTACCGCTTCATTATAGAAAGAAAAAATAAGGATAATAAACTACTGGTTTAAATTAGTTCGAAACGATAACGAATATTGTATTATGATTACTATATACGACGAACTACTAAGAAACTGTGACAAATAAGATAACAATTTGTTATTCAGAGTGAAACAATTTCTGCACGAGAAAGGTTTCAGTGAATGTGTAATTATTTCCTGCATCAGTTAACATGAAGGTCTTTATCCCAGTGTTGAAAAGTAGATTAAATGATACATTTATAAGAAACTGGAGTGAAAGTGTGCGCATGCGTACATCATTATATATTTTCAAAGACTTAAAAGAGACATTTGAAATTTCTGAATAACTCATTAAAAGCATTAATAAAAACACGAGATATGCCATATCGTAAACTAGACCGTTTCTCATAGAATAGGGAAGACATTAGAAACATTGTCAGAAACTTGAGAATTTGGGAACTGTTAAACATAGAAATCGAAGATGAATTTTAATTAGTATTGATATGCGACATGTTACACATATCAGAAAAAAATACATTGGAAACTATAATTATAATTATTAAGTTTATTGAACTGTTAAATACCACAAATATAACAATCATTAATAACCTTGCTAAATATATTAACAAAACCTTGAAACTTAGACAAGAATTTTTAAATGCAAATTAAACTATAATATAGAAACATTCCATATCATTATACCTGTGAATATTTTCAAACACTTACATATACCAACAAGACTATACAGACAAACCTATCTTAAGAACCCAGCCAAGGAAATGAGCAAGGGTGGTCCTTTTAAACCAGGTTGTTGCTTTTTACATGTTTATTTGTTATGAAATCATGAAAATGGGAAATAGCGAATGTGGCTGCTTTAGACTAGTAGCTGCTTACTGCTTAATAGAGATGACTGCTTACACATGTTTGACTGCATATTAGTTACTTCATCCATTATGTTGCCATGCATGTTTATTGTATATTGTAATTTATATATGGTGATGAGCTATGTAAGCTTAATTATGATCATCTTTTTCTGTAGTCTGTATTATATCGTACATGTCACGGTCATGTTCAATTCAAAGTTAGTTGATAATTGGGCAAAGTTCATCACTGCGCGGTATAGGTAAAGCGGATAACTAATCTTCCGATATGCAAACCATTCATAATTGAGTACCTATACCTTTCTTACCTGTATCGGTCAATACTATATATACAGCCGTTCTCAAATAAACAAAAACGGACGGTACACTTACTAAATGATATATCATTAGAAAGTCATGTGTGCATATTGTTTTTCATCGGCAGCTATGGGAGGCAACTCTTACAAATATATCTCCCAACTACCACGAGGAGTTAATTTTCTAAAGAGGGTTGACACTTAAGTTTTATAGTAGTATAGTTCTAAATAAAAAAAAAGGAAATATTTTAATGTATCTTACCAATATGTTTTTATTGATATACATACCAAACAGCATCAATAAGATTGTTGTTGTTGTTATTAATTATTTGAATTTTCCATACTTCAAGCTGTACTTAACACGCTAGCAGTAATAAAGTATGTGTTTAAGGTTAGACCACAAGTTGGTAACATATACACCGAGGCGCCATCGACGACGATTTAGTGTTCATAATGGTTGTTTCTTTTGTTAGGATTGGATATGAACAACAGAAGAAATTCATTCAATATGGTCCACTATTGTCGTTTATTTGGTTATGATTTGATTATGATTGGATATAAACAACTGAAGGCTCTTTGGAATTAACAAGGTAGAAATTCACTCTCTTTTTAAATCATCCAGTGTTGAAACCACGTGTTTCAAAGTCTGATCTGACTGGGTCATATGAAATACTCATCTTCATGCTTATAAACAGTCTGACCGTGTACGAGTTACGTCACGATATGATGTAAACGAGAAGTGCTACAGTGTTTACAAGATAAACAGCATTTCTTAAATCAATCAATTCCGTCAATTGTGGTTTGATACAGCCGGCTGAAGAATGAATCTGAGCTTTCAAGGGTTCAAACACTCCATCTTGTATCAGATGAAAAATGAATGTGCTACAGTCTAGACAAGAAAAAGATAACAAATGGACGACTGACGAGACACGTGCAAATTCCCCTTGACCTAAGCAATTCTTACCATGCTATGACATTAGCACGTGATCATTTATTTGAATAGTAGAACCAAATATCAAGAAGCCTAGAACTTTGCATCCGTCATATAGAGATGATCAGTTTACAGGACAGTTGTCCAGGGGTGTCCAGCAACACGTCGAGAAGTTGTGACAGTCTTCAGAAATTGATAATATGTTTAAAATATTTGACAAGCACAAAATACTATTGTTCGATTAAGTATCCAATGAGAGGACATTACGGAACCAAGACACGATGTGCAGATTCGGTTAAATGACGGGAGAAGAAGCATCAAACACATCGATAGCACCGGCTAAAGCGACAATAACGTATTCTGTAGAACGGACCCAGCTCTTCTCTCTCTCTCTCTCTCTCTCTCTCTCTCTCTCTCTCTCTCTCTCTCTCTCTATTGGGCCCTCTTGTATAGCAGCACAGTTGAGCACGTTGATTGGTCGGTGGTTGCTTCATGGAAAGTTTGAATGACGTCATAGTTAAGTAAGATGCATATGAATTCTGGCACATGCATAGAATTCCCTGCTTTTTTCATTCGGGTTAATAGAGTAAAAACGGTTTTCTAATTTTGAGAAAACTGAAAGATCTTTTTGAAACAAAATAACAATAGTCTGTAGTACGGACCCAGGTCTCATGATTCGGGAGATATCAGGTTCTGGGATAGATTAAAAAACAAAAACTATTTATATTTAACCTAAAATTTAATAATAAGACAATATTTAATAAAGGAAATGGAGATTGAATGACAGCAATATTAATTCTTCTTGAATTGACGATTATAGAGAGAAGATATCACGAGAGATAAAAAAAATGTTTTTTTCCGGCTATTTAAAAGAAAACCTTTTTTCAACTTCTATGCTGACATTTCAATATCAATCAACTTGTCTAAACATTTCTTTTGTAAAAATACCCATGGTTTTGTTTCGGTAACTTGAAATAAACGATACACATACAAATTAAAAAGTAAGTCACTTTTAATGTGGCAAACCCAAATTGTTCACTTTGTGATAAATCAAACTTTAAGGCAATACATCAACTCAACATTTTGCTATTCAATTTGATTGGTTCGGTATACATGTACCTGGTTACATAAAAATTGTGTCATTTAAGTCAAAGTCCTATTTAAAGCTGTAGTGCTAGAGTGAAGCATTTTTAACTAAATGAAAGCATTTGATGATTCAGTTTGTGGATCTCCATTCATAAAATGATACTTTAAGTTATCACTGTGTGTAATACCGGAACTAATTATAAAATAATTAGAGGCTCTTAAAATCTATATTTGCTCAATGGCTTTTGTAATGGATTTAATTGGTTCAAGCAGAAACAATTGTGAAAATATTATGTCTGTTAAAGTGGCATTTCATCAAATACCAGTAAAAAGTCCACATAAATGTGAATATAAGTATTTCTTATTGACTGTCTTATGGTGCAAAGGCATTGTAATGGATATTTCATGAAGTACACTCCGAGTATTTCGTAAAGAACTAAAAGCACTGAAGGTGGAATTGCTATTAGATGCTATGAAGTGGAAATCTGCTGTGTATGTGTTTTGACTTCAGATATTAAATTAATGCAGGGTATCATTTCAAGTAGATTTTGTTGTTGAATATTTATGAGCATGTCGAAACAAACGGGAAGTTATGGCCGGTAGGGGGTTCCCATTGAATTATGTAACAGTTTTCAAGTCAAGGACAGTATTTTTGAACATATAACTGGAAAAAAATCTGATTCTTTACCACCATGCAAATTAACTGCTGCTGCTGTAAATATTAATGAAATCACATGGCCAAAACCGCCTGATTCTGTTTGCGTGGGCAAAAAAAAATATGTTTAAATTGAAAATAAAAACATTTCATGAAATGTCCATCTGACTATCATTTAATGCTCTTATAAATATTTACTGTATTGAATCTTTTTTTAATTGAACAAGTTGTCAAAATACCTCACTATAATTAACTGTCCCGTCACCATTGGAATACTATCTAATAATGGGTATAATACGATAACTGAACAGATACACATTCTGGCTGGATCATATGTTCTCTTTAAAGTTCAATTGTGTTTTTCTTTCTGCATGTTTCACATAGTTGTATGTATAAAACTGTCGGTATAAAGTCAGTGTGTTTGACTATTGGAAACTTATTTATTTAAACACAAGTGATAATCATCAGGCTGTAAAAAAAATGTTTTGCATGCTTTGCACGTGTCAGAGTCCTTTAGGTAGATACGCAAATTTGCAATAACCAATCAACGATCTCATCGCAATTTTGTTTCATAATGGTGCGTCACTATTTAAGTATCTAATAAGAGGGCCACGATAGCCCTGATATTGCTCCCCTATAGCTATATTCTCTGGCGACTATGTTTTTAAACGAATCAAGTTTGTTTTAGCCATTTTGGTAGAGGGTCACATACTGATCATGTGTACCAACTTATGTTGAAATCAGAACACCGGGCATACGCGAAATATGCATGAAATGTCACGTCAAAACTAAAGAACAATTTAAAGTGAAGGGTAAAATGAAAAGATTAAGACAAACACGATATAATCTACATAAAGCCTGAATGTGACAGGATCCAACAGCGTGAGATCCTTCAGACCAATGAAAACTGTAAGTACGCATGCGCATCATCATTAGCAATTCCGGCAAATACTGACAACAAAAGTGAGTCGTCTTCATTTCTTTTTGTAATTTTCTTGTGTCGAAGAAAGAAAATTAAAATCGTTTAATGTTGTACGATATATTTATGAATGTCCTGTTTTTATGTGATGGTTTTGGAGATTACCTGGCTTATTGTTGTTTATAAGGTAATACCTTTAAGAAGATTAAGTCGGATATAACTGTTCTATTTATAGATTCTAGAGTCCGCTACACTACATTGTCAGGAAATTCTAGGATCCACAATAACTACACGATTGTTGCAAACAAATGACTTGAAATTTATTTGGTTATCAGAAATAAGTTGTGTTTGTATGTATTGATAAAACATAATGTACTTCCGGGAAGTTTGTTTGCGTTATATTTTTTTGTGCGTTGGTGCACTGAATTATAAGGCATTAACATTTCTGCCGACTCTTAAAATCTCGCATGTTGACACTTACGAGTTGTCTACGCAACCAACCAAAAATCGTAGTGATTCTATTTACAACTCATATCCTCATATCGTTGTTGTCTGGTTATTAGGTATCCCCTTCACCTCCTGTCCTATCCTCTATACACACACATCCATTCTCACGGACACGGACGGAGGTGTACTGGTTAGACGTCACTACAATCCTGATCAAAAACTAAAAACACGTCAATTAAGTCAGTAATTCATGTAATTACCACTTTATTAGGATGCTGTTATATTTTAGACTATATGTATACAGATGGACAATTACAGAAGCGCCTATCTATCCCTTGTACTTTAGGTAACCTTCACCTGTCAATACTATACTGCAATGGAGATAAATTGATAGTAGATGTAGAGGTTTACGCAAGGACTTATATAGAAGGATAGGAAATTCGCATATCTTCGTTAATGTTGATTAAATAGCATGCGAAGAATTAGCAAGTTGGCAAATTAATCATTCAAATTTCACAGGCACCTGATTACTTTTACATAAACTACAACTCTTCTTCTTTTACTACTACTACTACTACTACTACTACTACTACTACTACTACTACTACTACTACTACCTACCTACCTACCTACCTATCTACCTACCTACCTACCTACCTACCTACCTACCTACCTACCTACCTACCAACTTACCTACCTACCTACCTACCTACCTACCTACCTACTACTTACAACAACAACTACTACTACTACTACTACTACTACTACTACTACTACTACTACTACTTCTACTACTATTACTACTACTACTACTACTTCTACAACCACCACCATCACCACCACCACTACTATTACTACTTCTAACATTTCTTCTTTAAACTTTAAATGATTTATAATGTTTTAAACACGCAAAATGATCTTGAATTTGAAATATTGCAGTTTGCATTCAAATTCCAGGTACTTTCCTGATCTTTTATTTGCAGTATACAAATTTTGTGATCATTAATACTTTCACAAATTTAAACAGAGTTTACTGGGAATTGTTTCGTTTTGTATAGAACTGTTTAGTGCAAAGAAAGATTTTTTTTATTTCTAAGATAAATGGAAGGATATATGAAAACGAGATTTTGCGAGAATTTGACTGAATACGAGAGCGTTCTTAACATCTCATTCAGTTGCTTTTCCTTCTTTATATAAATCCTTGGTGTACGAAAATATCAGAATAATATAGACAAAGATGGGAAAATGCACCTCTCTTCTAAATGTTGATAGTATAGCACTCGAAGAATTGAAACTATGGCAAGTTAATACTTCAGATTTCACTGGCAACTGATTTCTTATACACAAAATGAAAGCTGTATATAGTTTTAGATGTTTTAAACTTAAGATAAAAACAATGCAGTTTGAAGTAAAATCTCAGTGAACAATAATAAAATTTTAATCTCCACGACAAAACTGCTATTTGATAATATCGCAGATGACGTCATCAAGGAAGCAATTAAAATATATTGTAATAATTACCCAATGTATGTAAGTTTCCGTGAAAATACAAAAGGAAGTATCCGGCTATAAGTATTTTTACGAGGAAAACAACAGGGACAGGAACCTCAGCCAGTGGCGGACAAGGACTGAAACGAGTGCAACCATTACCAGATTATTGCTAGTAAGGAACGCGAAATTTAATTTTTGGCAACACAACAGAAGAATGTTGCCACAAACGTCACAAGTCTGAAATTAAAAATAGGCCATAACTCTGAAGTCTGTAGAACGTTACCAGTTCTCCAGACTGCGTTCGTTAAATAGAAGCATATTTGAGCACGCTGATGGGCGGTTTCTTCAAGAAAAGTTTAAATGACGTCATTGTTTAGTAACCTTTCATTTGCTATGAATTGTAGGACAAGCATGGGATTCGCTGCTTTTTTTATTGGGGATTAATAGATATCAAGTTCTATATATAGACTCATAACACTGGAAGAAGAAACTCGGACCGAATGGGATGAAAATATACACATGTCCACTTTATTTTGGTTCTTTTACATTTATTTTAAATGAAGACTTGATATCATTAAAATAAGACCGTCTTAAACAAGTCGCAAGACAAGGAAATGGATGTAATAACGTGCGTTACCACACATATGGTTTTATTTTTTCGACAAACCGTCATGTCCTGTGGATGGAAACTGTATGAAGAATTAAGTCACAACAAAGAAAACGGACACATCGGGCTAAACAATATGTTTGTTAACTTTATTGGTGAGAAATAGAGTTGCGCTCCCGACCGGATCAGTTATGAAAGAGGCGTTCACATTGGTAACGTCCGCCGCCCCGATCGAAGTACTTGAGTTTGCAATCGATCAAATAAAACCGGAGACAGTGACGCTAAAGTTTACGTCCCTGTTTTTTACCTGCGTCAGTATATCAAACTCAAATTGATAGTAAGGAAATCCCCGAAGCAGGATGTTACTAGGAAAAGACTAAAGTGTTTCAATCTTTTGCTTTAGTCATAAGCACGTGTTCGTTGAATAATAAAGCAAAGATCAGTTAATTGTATCAGTGATATAATTTATCAACACCGACAAGGAAATTTGATATCAACACGGATGGACTCATGACTTGTTGGTATACAAAATATACTCGTCTCAGTTGACAATCATGCGGTGACGAAATGTGACGAAAAGGATAACTGTTCTGTGATATGTTTTATTTACATCAGAATATTTGGTGTTCTTTGTCATAGTTGTATAATGGAGTATTTCACGGATAAACATAAAGTTTTATTCGTCGAGGAAAACTTTTCGAAAAGGACCTAAGTTTTAAGTACATGTAATTAGCAAAATATCTCACAAAACGACTTTAGACTGAGCCGTGAGAGGTAAGATACTTTGATGCGTTGCATTAGACTTCTCGTACACGTACATGAACAATACCGAGTTTCAGCATACTTATTTATATTTTAATGTAGTTCATGACTTTTGCAGTTATAATTAAATTCACAGTGTAACAGTAATTTTGTATTTCATGATATTTTAGCGTTGCGTTCACCAATCTTCTAGTTATATCGTGCTGTAGCTACTGTGGTTCAACGTATCGTGCTGCAGCTCTTGAGGTTGGTTGTATCGTGCTGCAGGCTATTAAGGCTGGTTGTAACGTGCTGCAGCTACTGAGATTGGTTGTATCGTGCTACAAGCTACTAAGGCTGGTTGTATCGTGCTGCAGCTACTGAGATTGGCTGTATCGTGCTGCAGCTATTGAGGTTGGTTGTATCAGTGCTGCAGGCTATTAAGGCTGGTTGTATCGTGCTGCAGCTACTGAGGTTGGTTGTATCGTGCTGCAGGCTACTAAGGATGGTTGTATCGTGCTGCAGCTACTGAGGTTGGCTGTATCGTGCTGCAGCTACTGAGGCTGCTTGCATCGTGCTAGCAGGCTATTAAAGGCTGGTTGTATCGTGCTACAGCTACTGAAGGTTGGTTGTATATCAGTACTGCAGGCTACTAAGGATGGTAGTATCGTGCTGCAGCTACTGAGGTTGGTTGTATCGTGCTGCAGGCTATTAAGGCTGGTTGTATCGTGCTACAGCTAATGAGATTAGTTGTATCGTGCTGCAGATACTGAGTCTGATTGTATCGTGTTGTACTACTGTGGTAGTTGTATCGTGCTGCTGCTACTAAAGTTGGTTGTATCGTACTAGTAGCTACTTATGTTAGTTGTGTCGAGTTGCAGCTACTAAGGATGGTTGAATCGTGCTGTAGCTACTGAGTTTAGTTATATCGTGCTGCTGATACTGAAGTTGGATTGTATCGTACTGTAGCTAATAAGGTTAGTTGTGTCGAGTTGCAGCTACTGAGACTGGTTTGATCGTGCTGCAACTAGTGAGGTTGGTCGTATCGTGTTGCAGCTACTGAGGTTGTGTGTATCATGTTGCGGCTAATGAGGCATGTTGTATCGTGCTATAGCTACTGAGGTTTGGTGTAATCGTGTTGCGGCTATTGTGGCTGGTTGTATCAGTGATGTAGTTACTGAGGTAGGTTGTATCGGGCTGCAGCTACTGAAGTTCGTTGTATCGTGCTGCAGCTAGGTAGGTTGGGCGTGTCGTGCTGCAGCTACTGAGGTTAGGGTGTATCGTGCTGCGGCTTCTGAGGCTGGTTGTATCGTGCTATAACTACTGAAGTTGGGTTATCGTTTTTCGGCTACTGTGGCTGGTTGTATCGTGATGTAGTTACTGAGGTTGGTTGTATCGTGTTGCGGCTACTGAGGATTGGTTGTATCGTGCTATAGCTACTGAGGTTTGGTGTATCGTGTTGCGGCTATTGTGGCTGGTTGTATCGTGATGTAGTTAATGAGGTTGGTTGTATCGTGCTGCAGCTACTATAGTTGGTTGTGTCGTGATGCAGCAACTGGGGCTTGTTGTATCGTGCTGCAGCTAGGTAGGTTGGTCGTATCAGTGCTGCAAGCTACTGAGATTGAGTGTATCGTGCTGCGGCTTTTGAGGCTGGTTGTATCGTGCTATAGCTACTGAAGTTGGGTGTATTGTGTTGCAGCTACTGTGACTGGTTGGATCTTGATGAAGCTACTGTGGTTGGTTGTATCGTGCTGCAGCTACTGAAGTTGGTTGTATCGTGCTGCAGCTACTGTGGTTGGTTGTACCGTGTTGCAGCTACTGACGCTGGTTGCATCTTGCTGAAGCAACTAAAGCTTGGTCGTATAGTGATGTAGCTACTGAGGTTGGTCGTATCGTGCTGTAGCTGCTGCGGCTGATTGTATCGTGCTGCAGCTACTGAGGAAAGGTGTATCGTGCTGCAGCAACTGAGGTTGGTTGTATCGTGATGTAGCTACTGAGGCTGGATGTATCGTGATGTAGCTACTGAAACCGGCTGTATCCTAATGCAACTACTAAGGCTGGTTATTGTGATGTAGCTACTGAGGCTGGTTGTATTGTGCTGCAGTTTCTGAGACTGGTTCAATCGTGTTGCAGCTCCTCAGATTGGTTGTAACGTGCTGCAGCAATTGCAGCTGGCTATATCGTGCTGCAGCTACTCAAGTTTGTCGTATCGTGCTGTAGGTACTGAGGCTGGTGTTATCCTGCTGAAGCTACTGAGGTTGTTGCTATCGTGATGCAGCTACTAGGCTGATCATATCGTGCTGCAGCAACTGAAGTTTGTTGTATCTTGCTGTAGCTACTGAGGTTGGTGCTATCGTGCTGCAGCGTCTAAGGCTGGTTATATTGTGCTGTAGCTACTGGGGTTGGTTGTATTAAGGTGCTGCTACTGAGGTTTGATTTATCATGCTGAAGCAACTGAGGTTAATTGTATCGTGCTGGTGAAATTGTGATTGGTCGTATCGTGCTGCAGCTAATAAGGCTGGTTGCATCGTGCTGAAGCTACTGAGGTTGGTGTTATCATGCTGAAGCTACTAAGGTTGGTTGTATCGTGATGCAGCTATTGAAGCTGGTTGTATCGTGCAGTAGCTACTGAGGTTGATCGTATGGTGCTGCACTACTGAGGCAGGCTGTATCGTGTTGCAGCAACTAAGGTTGATTGTATCGTGCAGGATCTACAAAGGCTGGTTGTATTGTGCTGCAGCTACTGAGGTTTGTTTAATGTGCTAGCAGCTACTAAGGCAGGTTGTATCGTGCTCAGCTAATGAGGTTGGTTGTATTGTGCTGTAGCTAATGAGGCTGGTTGTATCGTGCTGCAGTTACTGAGGCTGGTTATTTCGTGCTGCAGCTATTGCGACTGGTCATATCGAGTTGCAGCTACTGATGTTGGTCGTATCGTGCTACAGCTACTGAAGCTTGTTATATCGTGTTGTAGCTACTAAGGCTCGTTGTATCGTGCTCAGCTAATGAGGTCTATTGTATTATGCTGAATCTACAGATGTTGGTTCTATCGTGCTGCAACTACTGAGGTTGGTTGTATCGTGCTGCAGCTACTGGTTTTTTTGTATCGTGCTGCAGTTATTGCGGCTGGTCGTATTGAGTTGCAGCTACTGAGGTTGGTCGTATCGTGCTGTAGATACTAAAGCTGGTTGTATCGTGCTGCAGCTACTAAGGTTGGTTGTATCGTGCTGCAGCTACTGAGGTTGGTTGTATCATGCCGCAGCTACTGAGGGTGGTCGTATCGTGTTGTAGATACTAAAGCTGGTTTATCGTGCTGCAGCTACTAAGGTTGGTTGTATCGTGCTGCAGCTACTGAGGTTGGTTTTATCATGCTGCAGCTACTGAAGTTGGTTGTATCATGCCGCAGCTACTGATGTTTGTTGTATCATAATGTAGCTACCGAGGCTTGTTGTATCGAGTTGAAGCGGTTTGGATTATGTTGCAGCTACTGAGGTTGGGTGTATCGTGCTGTAGCTACTGAGGCTTGGTTGTATCTTGCTGCAGCAACTACGGCATTGCTGTATCGTGCAGAAGCTACATAGGCTGGTTGCATCGTGCTGCAATTACTGAGGCTGGTTGTATAGTGCTGTAGCTATTGAGGTTGGTCATATCGTGCTGCAGCAACTGAGATTTGTTGTATCGTGCTGCAGCTACTTAGGCGTGTTGTATCGTTCTGCAACTACTGATGTATGTTGTATTGAGGTGCAGTTATTTAAGCTGGTTTTATTGTTTTGCAGCTACTAAGGCTGCTTCTATCGTGCCTGTAGCTAATGAGGCTGGTTGTATCGTGCTGCAGCTAATGAGGCTAGTGGTATTGTGCTGCAGTAACTGAGGCTGGTCATATCATGCTTCAGCTATTGATGTTGATCGTATCGTTCTGCAACTACTGATGTTGGTTATATCAAAGTTGCAGTTACTGAGGCTGGTCGTATCGTGCTGCAGCTACTTAGGCTAGTTGCATCGTGCTATAGCTACTATTGCTGATGGTATTGTGCTATTGTTACTGAGGCTGGTTGTTTCGTGATGTAGCTATTAAGGCTGGTTGAATTGTGCTGTAGCTTTTGAGGCTGGTTGTATCGAGTTGCCACTACTGAGGCTGGCCGTATCGTGCTGCAGCTTCTTAGGCTCGTTGCATCGTGCTGTAGCTACTATTGCTGATGGTATTGTGCTATTGTTACTGAAGCTGGTTGTTTCGTGATGTAGCTATTAAGGCTGGTTGAATCGTGCTGTAGTTATTGAGGCTGGCTGTATCGTGCTGTAGCTATTGAGGCTGGTTGTATCGATTTGCGCTTCTAAGCCTGGTCGTATCGTGCTGCAGCTTCGTAGGCTGTTTGTATCGTTCTGCAGCTACTGAGTCTGGTTATATCGTGCTGCAGCTACTGAGGCTGGTTGTATCGTGCTGCAGCTACTGAGTCTTATTGTATCGTGCTGCAGCTACTGAGACTTGTTGTATCGAGATACAGCTACTTTGCCTGGTTGAATCGTGCTGCAGCTACTGAGGCTTGTTGTATCTTGCTGCAGCTACTTTGGCTGGCTGTATCGTGCTACAGCTACTGAAGCTGGTTATATCGTGTTGTAGCTACTGAGGCTGGTTGTATGGTGCTGCAGCTACTGAGGCATGCTGAATCGGGCTGCAGCAACTGAGGTTGATTGTATCGTGCTGCAACTACTGAAGTTGGTTGTATCGTACTGACGCTGCTAAGGCTGGTTGTATCGTGCTGCAGCTACTGAAGCTGGTTATATCGTGTTGTAGCTACTGAGGCTGGTTGAATGGTGCTGCAGCTACTGAGGCATGCTGAATCGGGCTGCATCAACTGAGGTTGATTGTATCGTGTTGCAACTATTGAAGTTGGTTGTATCGTACTGACGCTACTTAGGCTGGTTGTATCGTGCTGCAGCTACTGTGTTTGGTTGTATCGTACTGCAGCTACTAAGGCTGGTTGTATTGTGTTGCAGCTACTGAGGCTGGTTGTATCGTACTGCAGCTACTGAGGCGGGTTGTATCGGGCTGTAGCTATTGAGGCTGATCGTATCGAGTTGCAGCTACTGAGGCTGGTCGTATCGTGCTGCATCTTTTTAGGCTGGTTGTTTCGTGCTATAGCTTCAAAGGCTGCTTGTATCGTGTTGCAGCTACTGAGGCTGGTTGTATTGTGCTGCAGCTACTGAGGTTTGTTTAATGTGCTGCAGCTACTAAGGCAGGTTGTATCGTGCTTAGCTAATGAGGTTGGTTGTATTGTGCTGTAGCTAATGAGGCTGGTTGTATCGTGCTGCAGTTACTGAGGCTGGTTATTTCATGCTGCAGCTATTGCGACTGGTCATATCGAGTTGCAGCTACTGAGGTTGGTCGTATCGTGCTACAGCTACTGAAGCTTGTTATATCGTGTTGTAGCTACTGAGGCTGGTTGTATGGTGCTGCAGCTACTGAGGCATGCTGAATCGGGCTGCAGCAACTGAGGTTGATTGTATCGTGTTGCAACTATTGCTGATGGTATTGTGCTATTGTTACTGAGGCTGGTTGTTTCGTGATGTAGCTATTACGGCTGGTTGAATTGTGCTGTAGTTATTGAGGCTGGCTGTATCGTGCTGTAGCTTTTGAGGCTGGTTGTATCGAGTTGCCACTACTGAGGCTGGCCGTATCGTGCTGCAGCTTCTTGGGCTGGTTGTATCGTACTGTAGTTACTTAAGTTGGTTGTATCGTGCTGTAGCTATTGAGGCTGGTTGTATCGATTTGCGCTTCGGAGCCTGGTCGTATCGTGCTGCAGCTTCGTAGTCTGTTTGTATCGTTCTGCAGCTACTGAGTCTGGTTGTATCGTGCTGCAGCTACTGAAGCTGGCTGTATCGTGCTGCAGCTACTGAGTCTTGTTGTATCGTGCTGCAGCTACTGAGGCTGGTTGTATCGAGATGCAGCTACTTTGCCTGGTTGAATCGTGCTGCAGCTACTGAGGCTCGTTGTATCTTGCTGCAGCTACTATGGCTGGCTGTATCGTGCTACAGCTACTAAAGCTAGTTATATTGTGTTGTAGCTACTGAGGCTGGTTGTATGGTGCTGCAGCTACTGAGGCTGGTTGTATCGAGATACAGCTACTTTGCCTGGTTGAATCGTGCTGCAGCTACTGAGGCTTGTTGTATCTTGCTGCAGCTACTATGGCTGGCTGTATCGTGCTACAGCTACTGAAGCTACTTATATTGTGTTGTAGCTACTGAGGCTGGTTGTATGGTGCTGCAGCTACTGAGGCATGCTGAATCGGGCTGCAGCAACTGAGGTTGATTGTATCGTGCTGCAACTACTGAAGTTGGTTGTATCGTACTGAAGTTTCTAAGGCTGGTTGTATCGTGCTGCAGCTACTGATTTTGGTTGTATCGTGCTGCAGCTACTAAGGCTGGTTGTATCGTGTTGCAGCTACTGAGGCTGGTTGTATCGTACTGCAGCTACTGAGGCTGGTTGTATCGTGTTGTAGCTACTGAGGCTGGTTGTATCGTGTTGTAGCTACTAAGGCTGGTTGTATCGTGTTGCAGCTACTGAGGCTGGTTGTATCGTGCTGCAGCTACTGAAGCTGGTTATATCGTGTTGTAGCTACTGAGGCTGGTTGTATGGTGCTTCAGCTACTGAGGCATGCTGAATCGGGCTGCAGCAACTGAGGTTGATTGTATCGTGCTGCATTTACTGAAGTTGGTTGTATCGTACTGACGTTTCTAAGGCTGGTTGTATCGTGCTGCAGCTACTGATTTTGGTTGTATCGTGCTGCAGCTACTAAGGCTGGTTGTATCGTGTTGCAGCTACTGAGGCTGGTTGTATCGTACTGCAGCTACTGAGGCTGGTTGTATCGTGCTGTTGCTATTGAGGCTGGTCGTATCGTGCTGCAGCTTTTTAGACTGGTTGTTTCGTGCTACAGCTACAAAGGCTGCTTGTATCGTGCTGCAGCTACTATGACTGGCTGTATCGTGCTGCAGCTACTGAGGCTGGTTGTATCGAGCTGCAGCTTATATAGCTGGTTGTATGGTGCTGCAGCTACTAAGGCTGATTGTATCGTGCTGCAGCTACTGAGGCTGATTGTATCGTGCTGCAGCTACTGAGGCTGATTGTATCGTGCTGCAGCTACCAAGGCTGGTTGTATCGTGTTGCAGCTACTGAGGCTGGTTGTATCGTGTTGTAGCTACTGATGTTAGTTGTATCGTGCTGCAGCTGCTGAAGTTGGTCGTATCGTGCTGCAGCTACTGATGTTGGTCGTATCGTGCTGCAGCTACTGATGTTGGTAGTACCATGCTGCAGCTACTTAGGCAGGTTGTATCGTGCTGTAGCTACTAAGGTTGATTGTATCGTGTTACAGTTACTTAGGCTGGTTGTATCGTGATGTAGCTACTAATGCTGGTTGTATCGTGTTGCAGCTACTGATGCTGGTTGTATCGTGCTGCAGCTATTTGGGCTGGTTGTATCGTACAGAAGCTACTGAGGCTGTTGTATCGATTTGGTGCTACTGAGGCTGCTTGTATCGTGTTTTTCAGCTACTAAGGCTGGTCGTATTTCGCTGCAGCTACTTGAGTTGGTTGTATCGTGTTGCAGTTAGAGAGACTGGTTGTATCGTGCTGCAGCTGCTGAAGCCGGTTGTATCAGGCTGTTACTACTGAGGCTGGTTGTACCGTGTGATCTGCTGCGAAATGTTGTATCGTGCTGCACCCACTGAGATTGTTTTTATCGGCGTACAAAGCATTTCCAAACGCATTTGTGTTGCGTGGAACTGGAAGCTCACAACTGTCATGTTACATAATCCAGTGGGCGGAGGTTTTCATTTATTATTTAAATGTACCTTTTACTACACTGTTGCATGTAATAAGTTATTTAGTTTTAAGTTGCGATCTGTGTTAAGCACAGGTACAGTAACGTGGGAATTGTATATTTAACGTTTTGTTGTTTATTCTGGAAACAATTATTCATGTATTCATTATGGACACACATGATTATACACATGTAGTATGTTAGAAATTTGGTAAGCATTTGTCCCTGCTCTGTCTGTCTGTCTGTCTGTCTGTCTGTCTGTCTGTCTGTCTCTCTCTCTCTCTCTCTCTCTCTCTCTCTCTCTCTCTCAACATTCAAACCAATCGTATTGCTGGAGTACATGACGATGCATGTATATGGTTTATATTATAGATATATTTACTAACATTTGACCTATTTCATTCCTCATCTTTACGTACGTCAAAATGTTTTATAATACATTTATTACAATGTATTATGTCGACAGTTTTATAGATATAAATCTAGCAGTCACGCTGACGCTAGTCAGATTTACGTGGCTTTTATACCATAAAATACCTGTATTGCACGTTCCAAATGAATACCATGTACACGCGTTAAATAAACTAAATACTAAAAATATGTTCAAAAGTGAAAGCTTTAATGAATAGAAAAAAAATGATGAATTAATCATTGAATACTGATCTGATTATACTTTAAAATCAGAGAGCATACAAACTGTTTATATTTGATGTTTAACTGTTTACTGTGACGTCATTCAAATTTTCAGTTGAAGCAACTGACCAATCAACGTGCTCAAAAGTGGCTTTCCCAATATTGCTTTTTTAAAAAAAAAATATATATAAAATAAGATAAGATAATAAAGGTGCTGAAGAAGGAAAATAAAATACATACCGGATTGGTTCAAATAATTTGGAAAAAAATATTCATATTTAGCCCATGGAAATTAACAAATGATTAGTTCGTTTATATATAGGCCGCACACATTTCCATTATTAAATCACAGATAAAAATATATATTTATAGATATTTCAGGTCAAAATCAGCTATAGGACATAGAGATTATATATACAAAGACACATTGATTAGCGCATGGTCCAGTGATAGAGCATCGTACCCAGGTTCGGAGGGCCGTGGGTTCGATCCTTTGTCACGACTATGTTTAGTGTCCTTGAGCAAGACAATATTTCACAATGCTTCTATTTCTGGTTAATGGTTTACTATGCTACATATGGAGACATGAACTTATGGAACACTGAAGACATTGCTAATGGTTATGAACGTGTCTTGTTTCCATAGATTGTCCTTTGTTAGTCCAAATATGCAGGGAAAAACATGGGGTTGACCAGATGGCTTTTTCACAATTGCGATGTTTTGAAACCCCTTCACTTTTGACAGTTCTGCCCACTTGTTGCAGTGTATCACTACGCATCTACGCTTCTTTCACAGTACCCAATGTCAGCCATCTTTGCAGAACTCAAGAAAATGTTTCATTGTTCTCATATGTACAAAAGAATTATTACCATTTTAAGCATCTTCAACAAAAAAAAAATGCCCAACCGATTTACACAGCTCTAATTTCTTGGGCGCAATAATCTTCCGTCACTGAGGTGGGGAGTGGGGGTTAAGTAAGTGGTAAGTGAGACCTTTAAGACAAAACATCGGTACGTTGATAATAACTTATAAATAATTATTTTACATGTACACCAAATGGTGGTAATTTTGCTGTAAAATGGACATCTAAATACTGCAAAATTATAACCCATTATTAATGGTAATTACTCGTTAAACCGTCAGTTGAGTTAGGATAAATAAATAAGATCGTAATTTTCCGTTATTTTGATAATGTCAGTATTGTATTACATCAATATAAGCATTGTGTAGACCTTTCATTCGTTCTATAATTGTTGGTTTTGTTTTTTTTCTTTTCTTTTTCTCTCTTTTCTTTTTGCTGTTTCTTTTTGTTGTTGGTTTACGCGCATGTATGTGTGTGTGTGTTGGATTTTTTGTCTTTTAATATTTCTCATCGTTCATGTACATGCATACATGTAAAGAGCAACACATTATTTAATAATGTTGTTGTTGTTGGTGGTGTTTAGCGTCGCTTTCAACAATTTTTCATTCATATTGCGACGGTTTGTACTTAAGACAACATTCTGAGCGATGTCCCACTGGAGTATCATGCCGCAGACACATGGAATGATACACCACCCAGTCACATTATACTGACACCGGGCCGACCAGACCTAGAACTCCCCTCTAAATGCTGGGCGTCAAGCGAAGAAGTTTCTAGTACCATTTCTAAAGTATTTGGTATGAACCAGTCGGGGACCGAACCCACGACCTTCCGCACGCGAGGCGGACGCTCTACCACTAGGCCACGCTGCGGTCTCACAGTAGAATATATTAGCTGTATGGTTACTATATTATCATATGCTCCTCTGAGGCCGAGTGTGGCCTAACCTCTCATCGCTAAGGTCGTAGGTTCGAGTCCAGCTCGATCCAAAAACTTTCTGTGAGTAAGTTTGCCAGTTACTTGCAGCAGGAAGGTGGTTCTACTCTATTAAACGTATTATGTATCAAAGAAGAAATAAGGTGGCGTATGCAAGCTGTACAAAAGGGGTAGTAGATGAAAGAAGGAAGGATAACCAGAGATGTTTTATATTTAATTACATATTGACACAATCAATTGTATGACATTGCAAAATGTATATTTTTCTTGCGTTTGCCCATTGATAACATTTGGTAACTCAGTAACAAAATCGATTAGTTAATCTACATATATAGTATTACGAGCAATGTGTGTTGTTTCAACTCGTACACGTATAAATGGTTTGATGCTTTCCGTGATATGTTACGTATACTGAAATAATATTCGTGTGAGCTGTGGAAGATAAACAAAAGTATATGCATGTACAGTACCAGTTTTCATATGAAATCCAATTACATAACCTTTTTTAAAAAAATCGTATTTTTTTACATCGATTGTGAAACAATTTTTACGACCAATCATGCACGAAGTCTTCCTTGGGAAGAACAGTACTAAGCATGTGCCGATAAAGTGTCTTGCGGACACCACACATATCCGAGATGGAGGATCGAACCTAAGTTCCTCCGATCCTGGGTCCGATGCTCTACCACGGGAACCATGTGCTCTACTCACGTTACAACTGAAGTAAACATAGAATGCTTGGAATTGATGTACATGTTATTTGTAATATACATCTTCGGAATAGTCATCCCGAGCCCTATTAGCTCAGTCGGTAGCAAGTCTGACTATCAACCCAGGGGTCGTGAGTTCGAATCCCCGCCGGGCAACAGTTTTCGTTTCTCATGGCTGATTCAAGTGGGAAAGTTATCAATTATTTGCGGAGATGGTGTGTGCTCGAATACTGGTTAACCTTTCAGGCTCCCAGGAAACAGTAGTTAGGTTAACTGATCGTCTGTTACCCTCGATGGCATTAAAATGACGTTAAGTATTCAGTCAATCAATCAATCAGAATAGTTATCAGTATCGGACATGTAGAAAATGTCATACTATCAATTGAATGCACTTTATGTATACTGCATACATTTTGTTTGTGGAGCGCGTGGTCGTGCGATAGAGCATCGGACCATGGATTGGAGAGTCATGGGTTCGATACTCAATGCAGCACATGGCGGCAAACCCGGTATTGATGCATTCATTATGTGACTTTTGATTTTAGTGTCAACTTATTGTCAACTGTTATGACTCAAGGACTATACGTCAAATTTAAATCTTTTTTGAGTTTTATTAAAATAAAAAATTAATGATCATATAATACTATGTAAAATGTTCAGTGAAATATGTCAATATGTGACAGAGATTATAGAAAAGAACAAGAGTGGAGTTAAAAAAAAAGCCATCGAGGACATTTTTCTCCTGTCATCTTATCTCTCACCGCTGAGGATGTGGGTCCGAGGTCAGATCGGTGCAATACCTTTATATGAGAAAGTTTGCCAGTTACTTGCAGAAGGTTGTTTATATTTAAGCTTACTCATATATAACATACAGTGTGCTGAAAATGACGTTTCCAACCCCCCCCACCCCACCCCCCCCCCACCCACCCACAAAAAAGATTTGCTTAATGAAAAATTTTAAAATCTTACATCGTAAATAATCGTATTGTTAAAACTTACTTTTTAATCTTTGGATTAATAATACAAAATAGAAAATAGATCAACTAAACCTGACACATGTTTTAACCCACATGACCTCCATGGCAGGGTCAGCTTAAGGTGGCTAATCAAACATTACAACACTCCTTAATATATTTGCTAAAATCGTTTAACTAATTTATGATCTCTTCTCACAATCCTGTACAAACAATCTTCACCCATTTAAAGAAAAGAATTTTGCAATAAGTTCAATTATTTTTATTCAAGTTTAAT
The DNA here is from genome assembly GCA_029582155.1 of Panopea generosa. NCBI lineage: Eukaryota > Metazoa > Mollusca > Bivalvia > Adapedonta > Hiatellidae > Panopea > Panopea generosa. The sequence goes on from CM055902.1 coordinate 60,410,813, forward strand.
CAATACGAGGGGCATTAAATAAATTCTGTCACTGTCTTCACATATTTAAGATTTTCACAGGAACGGGTTTTTTAGGCTTAACCGTTCAAAGTATTCCCCCCGAACAGATACCC